>JAATLQ010038270.1:18878-33119 GCA_013421005.1 Heliconius erato x Heliconius himera
CACCGTTATCCACTACTTACTATAACAATAGAAATAAAAGTGATATTACAATACAATCTTACTAACTATAATAACTATAGGAGATATTGTAATGAATAATTAAAAAAAATAATGATAACAATATTAAATATATACATAACAGATATAAATACGCATACACAATTACACACATACTCACATAATAAATATATAATATATAGTTCAGTTTTATTGTTACTTTTAACAATTATTATTATTTAAATTATTATTATTATATAAATGTAAATAAATATTTTATCTCCTCGAGTGGGGACGAACCCACAACCAGTCGATTTAACAGTCACACTTTGCGCCCCTGCGCCACGACTGGCCTCAAATTTTAAAATATATACTTGCTATTCGAGTGCGAGTTGGATTCGCGCACGAAAGGTTGCATATATAAAATATCTTTATATAAAAACGACAAAAAATCACGTTTTCTGTATAAGAAATTACTGGAATATTTTTTTTTTGGTATTTGTTATTAAACAGCCACAATAATAAATTATCTATAATAATATCAACTGTCTAAGTATCATAATTCTTGAAATACAGCCTGGTGACAGACGGACGGATAGCGGAGTCTTAGTAATACAGTCCCGTTTTACCCTTTGAGCACGGCAGTCTAAAAAGATGCTTTTTCTTTCTTTATTTGCTGCTCATTTTGAGACAGCATTTTGGACCTCAACTGAAGCTCTCTTACTTTGAGTTTTTTGGGTCTACACACCGACAAAACGAAAATATTTAAAAAAAAATAAAAATCAAATAAATCAGCTTCACGCTGTATTCCGCACACAGCAGGGTAGGCAGAGGGAACCTAGTGTTAAGACACTCCGTTACCCACTTTTCGCCGAGCCCTGAAGGCAGTCCTTGTTGAGGGGCGGAACTCAACGTAGCGCTTTGACTCGACACCAGAGCGAAGAAATGAAAATATAAATGTAAATAAATATTTTATCTCCTCGAGTGGGGACGAACCCACAACCAGTCGATTTAACAGTCACACTTTGCGCCCCTGCGCCACGACTGGCCTCAAATTTTAAAATATATACTTGTTATTTCTTTGCTC
This sequence comes from Heliconius erato x Heliconius himera, assembly GCA_013421005.1. NCBI lineage: Eukaryota > Metazoa > Arthropoda > Insecta > Lepidoptera > Nymphalidae > Heliconius > Heliconius erato x Heliconius himera. The sequence continues at coordinate 19,963 of JAATLQ010038270.1, forward strand.
ATTTGAATAACATATAAAATGCAGTATTTTTTAACAATTCCTTAAACCTACCACGCAAAATAATTGAAAAACGGAGAAATATCCATAAATACACAATACAGGGAACTACTGAGAGAATAATTATTATATTTAACACTGCTTTTGTAAAATATAAGCCAATCGTGAATATATAACAATAAGTAATTATATACAATTGTTAAGTTAACAATGGATCATTTAAAAACATATACGTATGTATGAAAATAAAAATATTAATAGCTATTGAAATGTGAAAGGTTATTCATTATTTTATATAAAAGTTATTCAGAATATTTTTTGTAATTTATTGATGTGAATAAAGAATAATAATGATAAATTTTAATTGAAGCCAGTCATAATGCAGAGGTACAACGGTGTGATTGTGAACGCGATATGTTGTAAGTTCGATTACCACTGGAGGAAATGAAATATTTAATATTTTCTTCTCTTAGCTATGGTGTTCGGCCATTTAACACGCTATGCCTCCAGGATTGAGTGGAAAATAGGGCATAGAGTGTCTTTACACTAGGTTCACTCTACCTACCCTGCTGTGGGATATATCGTGAAGCTAAAAAAATAAATACAATTGCATCTTTATAATACTTTTAAAAGCCATCTATCGAGACAACTTATCTGTAGCAGGTCATTAGTTTAAAATTTAAAAAAGGGATTGAAGTAAAAAATTACAAGAGCTTTCAGTTTAGCAGGTGGAATATAGTGTCAAGATCGAATTCGAGACGATATTTGCTGAGTGGTGAGGCTAACGCTTGGTTTTGCTTACCAGATAGGAGATGTAAAGAATTTATTCCACTGAATAGAATCGAACCAACATCCACTGCGTTTAAGCTCAAATATACAAATATATTGCAAATTAAATAAATAAATATAAAAGAATTTTAAATAGAATTTACTCTATTATAAATGTTCCATTGGCATATTGATTTTATCTATAATTCAAGTCACAGACTGACTATTAATAATTAAGACAACACTCCCGCAAATATGCCTGAAGCTATAAATGTTTGTAATGTAACTCAATAATTTTGATATTTAGAAGTAATCAAACCTAAGGTTAATACAGACATACATAGTACAAGTATGTACCGAACGTTAGATCTTCAAGTTAATATTTCAGAAATAATATGACAAAATATTTACGCTTTCGTACCGCTATGGAACAAAAATAAAATATTTAAGGTCCACAGGAAATGGATAGTGAAAGACTCCCATTAGGTGTTGATTACGCAAATTTTATACAAAAGACATTTAAACGATGCATAATTGCTTGTACCTTTTGATTGTGTTAATTTAAAAGCTTACTTTTTTTGTACTCTAAAGACCTGGGTATCTGATATTAAATTGTTTGACGCTTTTAAACGATCTTGAGATGGTCTTGACAGATAAAGAACAAAAGGACCCCATAAATATTTTCTTTTGAGATACGGGACCCTAAATATACATTAAAAGATGAGGCAACCTCTCTGAAGTTTCAATTAATTCGGCTGAGGAAATTTGAAGAAAACAAGTATCTCTTACAACTTTTTAATATCCGTGAACTTTGAACATTTTATTAGGTTTCATACTTAACTTTTTATTTAAAAAATAAAATATGGATTTTCTGTGAGGATCCAAGAAACCTTCACAATAAATCTTAATTTTTTTTATAGGAACAAGGACAAAGGCTGAAGTGTGCAAGAAGGCATTAGATGCAATTTTTATATTAATATACAAATGATATTAATATTTTCAGAGCTCATAATTGCACAATAAGACTGCGCCCGATTTTAAACGCGTTGGTTGTGGGTTCAAACCTCATTTAGGGAAACGAATTATTTTCCTTTCTCCGAATCCCCCTCCGAACGCCATTCCCCACTTTGGACTTAATTTTTGAAATATGAAGTGAAACTTGACACCGCACTTTGTCTATCATTGCGGAAAAATGAAATTAATCCACATAAATAATTCCCGAATGGGGATCGAACCCAAAACCATCACATCTGTCTACTGGCATACTTCTATATTAATACCGCTACAATTTTAAATAAATATAGTTCTTGAGGCCGGTCGTAGCGCAGCGGCACCAGGTGTGACTGCAAAACCGACTGGTTGTGGGTTCGATCCCCACTCGAGGAGAGATAAGAATATTTACTTAAATTTATATTTCCATTGTCATTCTCCAACACGCAATGCCTCCAGAATTCGGCAGAAAATGGGGAACGGAGTGTCTTAACACTAGGTTTCCTCTGCCTACCCTGCTGTGTGCGGGATACAGTGTGAAGCTGATTTAATTTATTTTTTTAGTTCCATATAAATTCAACCCTACGTATTGTATTTTCTATCTCCATATTTAACAAATCTATTAAAAGCTCAACAAGAAATACCTTCTTAGTCTAGCCAAAAACATTTTTAGAAATGACAATTGTTGGTTCAAATTGAGTAATAAAAGGTAATCGTCGGTGGCATCCTGTTGTTACTTGAACAACGGTCTTTAAAGTCTCTAAGTTTTGTGCCATAAACTGTTTTATTTTGTTGTTTTACTAGAAGGAAATTACTGACTACATTTTCTGATTTTTTTCCATTAGTTTGTGGCGTTGAGTTCCGCCACTCAACACGAGTACTCTGCAATGTAGGACAAAAGAGAAAAACAGCATATTTTAGTGAAGTCCATGTGTCACATTGTTTGGTCCTCACTGGGGAAATGAATTATTGTCATTTTTCCACTTTGTTACGATGAAGTTAAATTCGGAGGCCGAATTGAGGCCGGTCGTGGCGCAGCGGCACGAGGTGTGACTGCAAAACCGACTGGTTGTGGGTTCGATCCCCACTCGAGGAGATGAAATATTTACTTAAATTTATATTTCCATTTCTTCGCTCTGGTGTCGAGGTTAAGCGCGGCCTTGAGTTCTGCCACTCAACACGCAATGCCTTCAGAATCCGGCAGAAAGTGGGGAACGGAGTGTCTTAACACTAGGTTCCCTCTGCCTACCCTGCTGTGTGCGGGATACAGCGTGAAGCTAATATTTATTTCTTAAGTTAAATTCGGAAGAGGAGAACGAAGAGTTTTGCCTATATGTGGGAAGAAAACGAGAAGCTGAATATTTTTTTAGTAATTGATGAGAAAATATATATTTTAGAGAGCAGTAGTCCGTAACGGTTTCAAAATTTGTTCGTTTTTGACATATACATAAGAAACATGGCGCTTTTCGGTGTATGATGAAAGTGTATATTATATAAAAAATAAATATATTTTCAGCATAATTCGTATGTTTCCTTTATATTGTAGAATATATTAAGAAATCATTTAAAATAAAAAGGATTGACTCCTTTTTTTATAAAGAAAAGTATTACATGGTTGGTCCTAGAAGGTTGATTCCTTGGTTTAAGTCTTAAACCTCACACAGACAAATCAATAGTATTACAATTCTAATACAAGAACAAAAATATCTTTTGTCGGAAGCCGTGCAGCGTCAGATCGTCTGACTGTAAATGCCTTCTCGAAGTGCAGAGTTGAGTTCCGCCATTCAACAATATCTCGAAAATTGTACAGTGCATGGGAAACCAATTGTCTTAATTCAAAATTTATTCCGCCTATCCTGCTATTTGCGAGATACAGCGTGAAGCTAAATAAGAGGTATATTTATAACACACCGGAGTACTATTATATTGAAGAAAGAATCTTGAACTTGACCTTTCTTTTTCTACATATCTTTAAAATGTTACGTTTTACCTCAGGAACGTATGAGAGATTAAAAATGTAAGCCTCATACTACTAGTGTATGAAGTATAGGTGACTAAAGACGTCGTTAGTTTTAAATCTTAATTGTACAGACATAAGTTCTATTGTTTCGTTGATTAAGGCTAAGTTAGCTTTTCTAATAATTCATATAATAAGTACGTGCCTACTTGAAAGTAATTGTTGCTTTGTAGCTAATGGAAAGCAGGTTCAGTTCCCTGTCCAAGCTTAAAGTACGGTTATTAAAGTGATTGTAAAAAAAAAGAATTGTCTATTAGAGAAAAGTACAGAAACATATTCTGCCTATATAGAATCAAATACGAAAATGCAATATTTCGAATAAATACCAAATAAAAACTGAAATTTTGTTTATTTTATGTCTGAGAATGACAGCTAGCTTATTTCAATAAATAACTTAATTATATGAGGTCGTTGAAGCGCAGGGAAACAATTGCCAATCGGCAGAATGAAATATTTAATATTTTAAAACGAAACAAGGCGCGGCGTTTAGCTCCTCTACACAACAAGCAATGCTTCGAGAATTCGACTGAAAACGATTAACGAAAGTGTCTTTATATGAACGGAGTGTCATAATACTAGATTCCGTCTGCCTACCCATGCAACGTACAGATTAAAGTGTAAAACTAAAAAAAAAATAAAAAAAACTTCATTAAATGTATGTAATTTTCACATTTTCTCATAAACTAAACCAAAAAATTCAAGACTTCATCAAACCATTATACTATACTACGTTTGCAATTTTGAAAACGTTCATTTTGAGTCCGAGCACGTGACTTTAATACTTAAGTTTAGTATTTTGCTACAGAGAGAACGAGTTGAAACGAAATGTTTGTTAGTTTTACTTTTTGGTAGTTTTCTTGGAAATTAAAGTTAATTTAAGATGATATACTTACTGTCATAGAAGTATTTTATAAACAGGAAATTTCACTCGTGAATTTCCTTGTCGAAACTACAGTCTTGTTATTTTGCCGTTGCACTAGATATATCAGGAAATATTTTATTTGCATAGAGAAATCAGTTTCAGTGTAGTTTCCTTGGAGAGTAATAGGAAGATGTAAAAGTGATTTTCCCGAAATTCCTGTAAAAACTAAAAAAATATATATATTTTTTAACAAAAAGAAAGACCGACTTACGACGAAACAACGAACTAAAAGGCAAAAAATAATTTTACAAAACGTAAAACGTACTTTTACAAAACAGAAATAATTAAAAAAGATTTTATAATTTTGTAGTCGGTGTCAACAACTTCGCATCTACTAAAATATTACTAAGCCTGTTTTTTTACTTGGCACCGACTTCAAAACTTCACTTTCAAATAAAAAAAGAACCATCAAAATCGGTTCACCCAGTAAAAAGTTCTGAGGTAACAAACATAAAAAAATACAGTCGAATTGATAACTTCCTTTTCTTAAAGAAGTCGATTAAAAAACTAAATAAAGTTGCAGGTACTAATTTTAAATTTGAGTGGCAGAACTCAACGCCGCGCTTTGTCATGTAATCCTTGTGAAAATCCATATATTTGTAACAGCTAAATTAGTTTCATAATTAAAAGTTATTTATTAAAGCCGATATAATCTGTTTGCAGTTGAAATATTGTTTGATATTAATTTTACTCTAATTAAGTTATGGACATTATTAATGAATCTCGTCGTTTGTTACTTCAACTAAAAGTTATGATAGTATCCAAATAATTTATTAATATCTACAGTTAATTCTAAGGCGAGTCGTGGCGCAGCGGCACGAAGTGTGACTGTAAAACCGACTGGTTGTGGGTTCGATCCCCACTCGAGGAGATGACATATTTACTTAAATGTATATTTCCATTTCTTCGCTTTGGTGTCGAGGCAAAGCGCGGCGTTGAGTTCCGCCACTCAGCACGCAATGCCTCCAGAATTGGGCGGAAAGTAGGGAACGGAGTGTCTTAACATTAGGTTCCCTCTGCCTACCCTGCTGTGTGCGGGATACATCGTGAAGCTGATTTTTTTTATTATTCTTTCCATTCCATTTCTAAGTATAGCAATAATGATTTTTTTAAATACCACACATTTTCCGCCGAATTCTGTAGATATAACGTATAATATGATTATGGTACTCGCGATAATTTATACCATGAACATAATATGTCTTTATTTTTCGTTAGAATAATAGATTTTTCTTTACAAGTTCGATTTCGATTCGATTAGAAACTTTACTTAAAAACAAATATTTAAAAAAAAAGAACAACATAAACAAAACTACTTGTTGTATATCAAATTTTACAAGGGAAGTAGGTGGATAATTTAGCTATTAACTTATTATGTGGTCATCACTGATGTAAATTAACACGTCCTGTCAATTCATTACAGTGTACTCATGTCGAACTGCAAAAAAAAAAGTCAAATGACGCTTTATTCTTATTATGTTTTTTTATACATTTCCCACTTTTCGTAAAGTTGCAAGGGAGAGAGAGACAGAGAGTTCGATTTACACTCGATTATATGAAACATTTAATAAGCATGGCCTTGAAATCTACTCCTCAACCTGGTACCTGGGGACCTAGATTTAAGCTAGATCCACAATTTTTTTTAAATCTATTTAAGAGATACAACTGGGCCTGTACAGGTAACAAATCAGCTTAAAGTAAAAAATATTTTGTTTAGCAAAAGTAAATAAGAATACCTATTCCACTTAAGAGGACTACAATTAAGTCGCTCTTATTATATCCATAAAGATCTTATAGCAAAAAAGTATACAACCATATAATATAGCGTATGTAAGGTAAGACTTCGACAAGCTCAAGGCTTTTCAAACATTTGCGTGCTAATAAAGCACTCTAAATTTTGAAGCGATTATACTCAATGACTGACTGAAACGTCGTAAATCGTCTTATGGAACAATAAAATTTAGATTTTCTTCGAAAATTTATGACATTGATAAAAGTAATTTGCTTTACTTTATAATTTTTTAAGTCAATTCATATTGAAATTTCAATAATATTATTGCTTGAATAAATAAAGGATTTTATCTAGTCATTAACCTAATTTGTTAACTAAGTACATAGAATAACCTCAAAAGATACAAATGAATTTACTTTTCAATAGTCTTAATAAACCATTTTAATTATAAAAATAAAATCAGCTTCACGCTGTATCCCGCACAAAGCAGGGTAGGCAGAGGAACCCTAGTGTTAAGACACTCCGTTCCCCTCTTTCTTCCCAAATCTGGAGGCATTGCATGTTGAGTGGCAAAACTCAACGCCGCGCTTCGCTTCGTCACCAGAGCGAAGAAATAGAAATATAAATTTAAGTAAATACTTCATCTCCTCGAGTGGGGATCGAACCCACAACCAGTCGCGTTTACAGTCACACTTTGTGCCCCTGCGCCACGACTGCCCTCAATTAAAATAAATAGTATTTTAATTATATTTAAATACTATTTCTTTTTCTGATTGAAAATACAATCAGAAATCATTTAAATATCAATGAATTTTTTTCTGGAGACCAAAACTAAACATGCCATTTCTAAGCCTCTGAAAGTTTGATACGTTTGTGAATATTAAATCTGCACTGTCATCTGCACACACTTCTGTAGAATATATTTGGCATAAAACTCGAGGACCTTCGCCAAATGGCTCCTAAAGGCGGTTTTTTTTCAACGCATGAGTGATACAATAAAATTTTAAATGGTATGGTGGTGTAACGTTGATTAAAATGTATACACTCCCGTTTTTATTATTATGGGTTTAAATATTTTAATTATGGGGCCAGTCGTGATACACGGGCAGAAAGAGTGACTGTAAAAGCCGCAGGTTGTGGGTTCGATATCCATTTGAGGAAATTAAACATTTGAACATTTAATTTTCTTCGCTCTGGTGTTATGGCGAAAGCGTGGAATTGGGTTCTGCCATTCAAGACGCAATGCCTCCAGAGTTCGGCAGAAAATGGCGAACGGAGTGTCTTAACACTAGGTTCTTTCTGCCTACCCTGCTGTGCGCGGGAAACAACGAGAAAATAAAGTAAAATATTTTTTGTTATTAAAATATACTACTGATATAGGAAGGAAATCTATCTGTATTGTTTTTTATACATACATATATCATAGAATAAAATATTACAAACTTATATTTGTAATTCATTTTATCAACGTGTAAGTACGGTCTCGTTGGCCTATACTTATGAATTTGGTATGCTTTCGTAGGCGAACGAGACCGACTCAAATTAACTACCGACTAGCACAAGGTTCCTAGGTTCCCTTTATCTGTCGGATATGTACGCCATGCATGGAAAAAGACAAGGCAAACAAACGTACGGGTCACCTGATGGTAAGTGATCGTCGCCGCCCACGCCGGCTGGCCTTTAAAGTGGAGATAGACACGACTTTTGACCTGGGTAGGTCGTATCGACCTGGAAACTCTGTCGCAGGTCATTCAACAGTTGAGTGACGCGTGGAATGAAGTTCCTACACCGCACAGCAGTAGAGTGCCCCGTATTCAGATTGTGTGGATGGTACTAGAATTTGTGACGTACTGTGCGGTTAGAAAATTCGGCGGCAGGCCTTACCTGCCTGAGTTTGAGGGCTCAGGGAGGGATTCTCCAACACTGGAGTTGCTGTTACCCTCCTGGGGTAGTTTTTCTCTAAGTCCCCTATATAAGAGGTGAGGGTTGGGCGCTGGAGCCCGGCATTACCTAATGCGAAATGCAGTGGCATAAAGCCACTACTTAACGCCAGTATTAAATGCCGGGAGTGGTAATGATCCGGTCAAGGCCGTCGTCACGTTGTGGCACAAACAAAAAAGTTGTCACTATAAATGCGGTGGTTATAAGTTCCATTCCCACACGATGAAATGAATAATTTGATATTTTTATTTCCTGGCGTTGGCAACAAGTCAAAATGTAGCGTTGAGTGTTGTCACTCAACACGCAATGGCTTGGAAAATTCGAAGGAATGTGGAGAACAGACTTCGTCTTGACACGAATTCCCTTTGGTCAATTAAGACATCATATATGGAATAAGGTAATGAAACCAAAGAATTTATTGAAACGTAATCTATAGTTAATTTGCAGTAATATCAATTTATATAGTGACGATGTTTTTTTGTTCCACTTCCTTGTTACCAGTGAAAAACTGGCGTATTTATATTTACATTAATCACAGAGTGACATTAGGTTACGCTGTCTAAAGGACCAGAATAAAGAAAAACACAAATTATTTTCGATTTTTTTCTACCCTAAACATAACACAGCCCGCCACCTTAATTCTAACTGTACCAATATTCTTAAGTAATTTTAGTCAAGACCCTTGTACACTGTGCAGGGATCGTCAAAATTACAAAGATAAGTTTACATAGACTGTTTGAGTTGAGGATTACACTGTACAAGCAAGTGTGGTTTAAAGATTACAAAAGTTAAGTATATAATGAAAGGGTAACAACTGTATATGTTTATATGAATTTTAAGATTTGGTACTGAGATAGTGTATATCTATCGAGGTTTTTGGGTCTAATTCTCTTAGTTCTTATCATTGTTACATAATTATCATCATTTTATGATGTACAGGATTTCTATGTATGTATATGTAGGTATATTGTTTTTATAAAATATTTAATTAATATATTAAGGTTTTGAAATAAAATAAATTGAACTCCCACTAGGTTCCCTTGCATTATCGTAAGAACCACCACTACTTCTACCTCCGGTAACAAGTACAAGCGCGGAGCTGAGTTCCGCAATTTAACACACAATGTCTAGACAATTTGGTGCAAAGCGGGAAACGGAATGTTTAATACTAGGTTCCCTTTACATTTCCTGCTGCGGAACAAAAGTATCCTAGAATTATTTTTCCTTAATAATATTGAGTTAAGTTAGCGCAGTAGGTATTAAATAGGTCATTAGCCTGTCTCTTATCAGTAATACAGCAGTTGGCAAGTACCCAATGTCGCTGGGCATTTATGTATGTACTGGGAAGTAAGCGAAAACGTACACACATTTTCAAATACTCATAGGCTTATATTTTTATTATATTTTGTATTAAAATTAATTTCAATGAGTGTACCTAATAAATATTTAAAATTTTATTATATATTTTTTTTAGTTTGTGTACAAAAAATGCAAAAATGATTTCCTATAGGTATAGACCAAAAATATTAATTTTATGTATATTTTTAGACATTGTGTGTATCGAATAGTAGCGGAACGAGTGTTATTACGAGAGCTAGGAAATGAAAATAGTAATAATAATAATTCTTTTAACCGTCGCATTTACGTGTAGTATTTGTTTTTGACACATTCGTCAATTTAAAATAGAAAGAAAAGTTTATACAATAAAATCCAGTTTTTCAATTTCAATTTAAAAACGAAATAAAGTCAATCTAAAATTTGACTTGCAAATATTCTTTGTAACAAAATAAACACCACTTTTACTACTATATTTTTTTTTTCAAGTAAAAACTATGAAATTGAGTTCATATATTACGGTTATATGCACTCGTACGAATCATAGTACTTGAAATTATAATATTTGATGAACAGAAAATATTTAGTTGAAATATCCTATATCCCATGACTGAAAATGGTTGTTTTTTAAACATTTTTAAAGTGTTATTCCACACTTCGGAAAGAAAAATACTTATTTAGAAAACGTATAAAAATTTGAACGTAGCGAGACTCGAACCCGCGCCTCCTGGAAACCGACCAGGCGCTCTGACCACTAAGCCATACGTTCTCATATCTCTTACATACCCATGCAGGCATTAAAGAAATCTTCAGGCATATAAATCAACTTAACTGCACGTCTACTGGCCTGCGTCCATAGCTTGGTCACGCCAGTTGGCGAAAAGCCAAGAGCGCGCGTGGACACTGAAAGATATCTAGCTCTCTAATGAAAATCATGAAAAAATCCTTTTGAAAATACATACAAATCTAAAAGACCTGATGTATAGTGCATTTTTTTTTCAGCTTCCTGCTATATCTCGCATATAATAGGGTATTCAGAGGGAACCCAGTGTTAAGATACTTTGTTTCCCATCGTTTTTTGAGCATCCACTGCTTCCACTTAATGCCAGTAGTGATGGGAACGAAGTGACTTAAAACTACGTTCCCTGCTACCCTATACCCTGCTATGGTATAGGAAATATATGTACAAGCTGGTATCGATCTCACAACCGTTTACGTACAGTTAAACTCTTTCCAACTACGCTATGATGCTTTTATTGTAAAACTAGCCAAAAACAAGAAACATGAGCCAACATTTTTCGTTCCTAATTGGCCCGGCTTGTTTTTCCCACGATAGTAAATATCAATATATCTAAAAATCCTTTGCGCAGTAAAAGGTCAATGCGTCAAAAAATTCAAGGATCCTTGTTTTTTTTTTTTTTAGAAAAATATTGATTTCTATAAATACTCGTACCATAATATATACACACAATGCTTCATTAAGTTTTAAAGATTTTTCAAAATGCAGTTTGTGGAAGTTTGATATTTGAAAAACCAAGAGTATATTCACTCTGTTTACTTGTTTACTTCACATTCTCTGTCACCCACTCTCCGTCTTTTATACGTTCTATGTTTTATTTATATATTTTTTTAACTTTAAGCAGCTCCTAGAAAGGCAGGCAGAGGAAAGATTCTGTGTTCATCACTTTTTAGTCCAAGTTTCAAGCCATGTCGTGTAGAGGTGAGTGCACCTCAACGCCGCGTTTTATCTTGATGTCAGTGTATTCAAAAAACAGCCTTCACATTTTTTCCTTTTCCAATTCCATTCATATGAGAAAAAAATCTCTTAAAATATTACATTTCTCATCCAATGCTTATATTGATACTAAAACGAACCTTACCGAGTATAAAGATGTATACTATAAAGTCACACCTTATGTGACAGAATATATAGCCTGTGCACAGCGGTCAATACACCTTTGCTGTGGTAAAGTAAGTACAAATATTTTTTTTATCAGCTTCACGCTGTATCCCGCACACAGCAGGGTAGGCAGAAGGAACCTAGTGTCAAGACACTTCGTTCCCCACTTTCCTACAAATTCTGGAGACATTGCATCTTGAGTGGCGGAGTTCAACGCCGCGCTATGGCCCGACACCAGAGAAATGGAAATGTAAATTTAAATAAATATTTCATTGTCTCGACTGAGGATCGAACTCACACTCAGTCGCATTTACAGTCCCCTGCGCCACGACTGGCCTCAGTGCGACAGAGGTCAATACACCCTTTTGGTGTAAAGTAAGTACAAATATTTGACCTAGAAATCCGAGCTTCCGGTAATGGATGGACCTACACTGCCTTTGTTTGCATATCAGTTGCTTTATTGATGTTATTGTTTTATGCCTACATTGATATATTGAAATTATTCAATATTTATTTTTTTTTAATATTTATTTAATATATAAGAGATAAAATAATTTCTAAGTATGTACTTAGTTGATCTTCAATGATATTTTTTTCGTATAGTTGTTGCCAGCGAGGCTTAGGCGAAGCAATGTTTAAAAAACAAAATAATAAAAGCATAATTTTGTTATAAGTATATATAACAAAAAAAACTACATATTATAATCCCCTGATTGAATTCAAACCTATAATCGTCTCGTTTACAGTCACTTTACAATCGGACCACGACGGCCTAGTATATTTACGAGTACATATACAACGTGACGGGTACGGGTTCAATTTCCCTTGGGGCGAATGAATTATTCAGCATTGCATTTAGCAATTTAGCATTAGGTAAAGCAATTTAACATTAATACACACCACGGCGTTAAGCTCCGTCACTTAATACGTATTGAATTGAAATCCATGTATAATAAAATTAAAGTTACAATAAATTTTAGCTTTACCTTTATACAAAATATATATGATACAATATATACTTAAATTATATAAGGGTAATAAATTTTGCATTTTAAATTTAAATTATTACATAAAAAAATATGAAAAACACTCTTCCGACGGAACAAGGTTCCAAGTCATCAGTGGCTCCAGAGAGAGGGACCTGCCTTCTATTTTTATTTAAATTACCTATATCAGATTCTTGATCCTACAACTAAAAGATAACCTCTTAAGATGTTAGTCGAGGCTTTTCGTTATTAAACCGTATTAATATATTATTAACAACAGCTAACTTTGAAGTGTCAATTTTGATAAATAAATAGTGATGTGTAAAAAACAGGAATTTCAATATCATATATATGTAGATGTACAAATAAAAAAAAAACATAAGAAAATACCTGTTTCAATTACTAAATATGCTCAGACTCGGATCAAATGTTCAGATTTTTGGAACTTAGTACTTACAAATTGTATAAAAAAAATATATTTTTTCTAACCTATATATAGAAAACATTACATTTTAAATCGAAATTAATTCCAGAAACATTCTAAACTGCGCTGCGTTTAATGAAGTCAT
>JAATLQ010038270.1:33219-49973 GCA_013421005.1 Heliconius erato x Heliconius himera
ATATATATATATATATATATATATATATATATATATATATATATATATATATATATATATATATATATATATATATATATATATATATATATATATTATTTTCATAATAGTTTTTAATTTTCTTTGCCTTCGGGACAAATGGTATGGATAAGGTAAACTAAATTTTTTTTCTAGTGTCAAGAAACTCCTTTCTTGTAAAATAAATATATCATTTTAAAATTTAAAAGGAGCTAATTGGAAAAAAGAAGGATCCATTCGGGTGACCTTCTGTCCTTTAATTATTCTTAGGGTTCCGTGCCTCTGAAAAAAAAAGGAACCCTAATGAAATAATTTTGTTATTCATCCTCGTGTCCGTCTGTCTGTCAAGAACCTTTATCTCAAGAACGCTTGGTAATATCGAGTTGAAATTGAAACCAAATACTCAGGTCTACGGTCCCTTCATTTCCTGATATGGCCGTTTTTATCGCAAAAAAGGCATATTTCGACACTTTAAAGTGAATCAAAATTATTAGGGTACTTACGGTTGACCTAGAATTATGAAATTTGGCAGCTAGCATCTACAGGTAGTACTAGTTCAGAAAAAAATCTGAAAACTATACATTTCTGATAAATAACAAAAAATAACAACCTAAAAGGGAAGCAACATTTTTATTAAATACGCTAGTTCAAGTAAGGTATCAGATGGGCTCCAAGGGTTCTAGCTAAGCTAAGCTTGAATTTCGGAAAAAGCTCGAGACTTCTAATTTTTGTACGGATCTCTCAGTGGGAGAGCCGGACACGCGCTTGTCCGGTTTTATACTTATCGTTTCTTCCTTTATTCAAAAATAAAAAAAAGCGTACACTGTATATAATTAAAGCTTAAAAAAACAATCTATAATGTAGAAAGGTGTAAACATATAATATATTAAGTAAACTGCAACAACAACAATGACATTCGTTTGAAAAATGTTTTTTGTCAAAAAATATCGAAAAATGGTATAAGTTTTTTTAAATTGATTTTATTTTATGTTTCTCAAGTAATTATAAAAATTTAAAAATGTACTTATATAGTTCACATTGGTTACCTAAAAAATCTATTTAATTAAATAACAAATAATGATCATTAAATTTCAGCGTAGTTGAAGTTTAAAAGTAACATATAAATGTTACTTTTAAACTTCAACTACACTGAAATTCAAATAAATGAAGCAAATTCACATTTGCCATTCAAATTACGTTCCCAAACTTTATTGGCTTAAATGACCTACTTCCCTAATTATGATGCAACTAAAACAAAGCCTTCGAATGAATTTTATCTCGCTTTGATATATTTTTCAGTCTTATGTCATTTCAGAATAAAATTTTATAGGTTTTTTTCACAGTATTTAAGTAAATGTTTAATTTTAGTAAATATCTACGAAAATAGTAAATAACCGAATAAAATATCGATTTTTACCATATTTTTTTACTATTCCAAAAAATATTATAAATATTAATTATATAAAAATATTATACAATAATTTAAAACTGATTTTGATTTACAAAAATATACAAAAATCATTCTTACGTTTACATAAATGTAACTTACCGTATCATTCCTTACAAAGGGACAACGAGCTAGCCAGGCTTGTGCCACGCAGTATCGAACCTTATACCCTTCTGCAACATGTGTTAGAATCCTGCGCACCGTACAAACACTGCCACTGTAGTCAAATATTAGTTATATATGGAAATTTAAAGCTTTTTCAAACGCGAGCGTTACCTTCGAACTCCCAACGCGGACTACGGTTTGGCTTGAGTAGTGTTGTTCTAGCTTGTCATAAGGTTGTCAGATTAATTATCGTAGGCTTTACTAAATAAAAAATATAAATATTTTTATAAAAGATTTATTTTTGAAATACTTTTGATTTCAGTCGCTCATATGGCCCCAGAGCCAAAGCAAGCCACACTGTCGTCATTTTATAAAGCATGAAAGATTCTGTGCTCATACATCCAACACTGGTAAGTACCATTAGGGAATATGGATCTTGGGTGGTGGTTACTTTGGCAGTTATTACGTAAACAAAAAATAGTACCTTAATTTTGTTAAGAAAATCGTATCGTTAAGAAAATATAAAAAAAATTGTAGGCATATTTTATCTGTCTAAAACAGTTGTGGGTTCGCGTCCCACTCAGGGGAATAAAATATTTAATATTTTTATTTCCACGATTTGATAACGAGGCTAAGCATGTCTTTGATTCCTACTACTCAACAGGCAATACGTCAGGAATGTGGCGCCATTCTGAAACCCATCTCGAAATTGCGGAAAGTGAGGAACAGAGGTGTCTTAATTGGAATGGGGTATTTCAACACTAGGTTGTCAGGTTCCCTCTGCCTATAGTGATAAGTGTTTATCTTATATACATTACGACATAGCGTGAAGCTAAAAAAAACATTTTCTGAAATAAATAAAGGCAAGCTAGCGGTAATTTGCTCTCTTTTTCTATTTATAATTTTACGTCTAGGGACTGACACAGTATCAACATACGTACTATAAATAATTCTACAACATAAATAAATTACTTTATCGATAAAATCATCGTGTCGCATCCCTATAGATGTACTGAACATGCGCACTAAAGCAGACGTAGCCCCCAAATAACCGCCGCACTTTGCGGTAAATTATACAGATAGAAGTAAAACTACATTTTAGTTTGAAAACTATAAAAGTTTTCTATAATTTAAATGATTGAAATATATTAAAATATTATAACAAAAAAGTTTTATTGTTTTATTGAAGAAAGTTTAATTTTTAAACTTTTATGCAGTATCTTGACACATCAATTAAAAGATCATTCGTTTGAATCATGAAATAATTAATGATACGTTAGGTATGTTACATTGTGAAGTAACGAAAATAAAATTATAATATAGTTATCGAGATACTGTTTATTACAATGTTTTCTGTCTATAAAAACACTATATAAAAAAAATATTTTTTTTTAGTGCTATCCACAACTTTCAGCTTGTACGTATTTAAACGTCATTAAAATATATTACTCTGTGTTGTAGTTTTGAACCCCATTGCGACCATTTAATATAAAAATGATATATCATACCAGTGGAAGCCCGAAACTTTATCTGCGGGAACTATGAACGTAAAATCCCATGTTTTTAGGGTTCCATACCCTTTAAGGAAAAAAGCAACCTTTAGATTAGAGAGAGAGAAAGATCACCTTGTTATCTGTTTATCTATTTGTCTGTCTCTCTGTCAGGAGTCTTTATCTCAGGAATCCTTTGATATATGGTATTTTTACATTGAGTTAAAAAATATATATGGGCGTTTATATCACATAAAACGCATATTTCGATACCATGAAGGGAATCAAAATTAATAAGGTACTTCTTCTTAATTTTCTATACTTCTGGTTGACCTACAATTATGAAATTTGGCAGTTAGCATCTACCTGTAGTACAAGTTCAGGTTCAAATGAAATCACTCTAGCTGAGCTAAGTTTGAATATACGAAAAAGTTCCTCGAGACCTCCAATTTTTGTACGGAACTATCGGTGGGCGAACCCGACTCCCGCTTGTCTTGTTTATTTTTAGTTTTTGTTGCTTAGTGCTTGCTCTCCATATTCTCCAAGGATTCTATATGCCAAATTTCAGAGTTCTACGCCGTGTAATAACGGTAGAATTTTATATATGCCTATAGATATAAACAAAAAAAATATTTCCTTGGCCACATATTACAAAGTGCGATTGGTCTCTCGATGAAATGATGGAAGAAAATTAAGTGACTTACTAATTAATTTTAATTAATTTTATTATTTTAGTTTTAAGGCATTTTATTAACAAATTCCGCACAAACTAATATCAATAGTTATTTTTATTATTCATATATATACAATATAATATCTTACAATACAACAAAATGGCGAGTTTTGTAGAACCAATCAACGCTTGGAGAAATGAACCCCTAACATTACCCCACTCTGATTGTCTTGCGTTGAATTGTGCTACTCAAAACATTGTGTTTTTAATTCGGATTGAAATTCAAAGTAGACAACGGAGTGTTTTTGCACTAGGTTCTTATTGCCTATGCTCCTGCCTCTGTTATGCAGGAAAAGGCAATAAAGATGAGTTTTTAGTTGCCGCGTATTGAGTTGTGGAACTAAACGCCGCGCTTTGTCTTGCTTCCAGAACAGAATATAAAAATATTTCATTTCATTATAGAATAGAAATCGAACCTACAATTATTGTCAAGTAACACACGAGGTCGCTTCCTCGAAACTTGTATTCGTATGCAATATTTGACAGTCTTACGCAATGCCGTGAACGTTTAAACTGCAACGAAATTAAGTTTTCGCTACATTGCATCGTAGCAGTATTACAGTGGATGTGAAAATCATTTTATTTTTTATTTGGATTTGCAAAAATAGTTGTTTTTTTTAACTATCTAATATAATATTTAATGCAATAACTATTCTAGGTTCATCATTTTAACATTGTGAAATGTTTATATATAAAATATAAAAAAAAAAAAAAACAAAAAATAATAATAATTCATATTTTATGAAATATTTGATAATATAACACAAGACGTTAGCGTTTTAATATCATAAGTTGGCCTTTTATGCTAATATTTTGAATAGAAGTTAAAAAAATAATCAAGCAAAGGTGGGGTAGATAGAGAAGTTACTATAAAAGCTGGATTCAGCTTCTTCAGGAATCCACCAATGCTATAATCAGTGCTATAATTAGTAGGTCAGTCGTGGTGCAGTGGCACAAACGCTTGAGTGTAATACGCAATAGGTTATGGGTTCGATTCCAACTCAAGGAAATAAAATATTTAATATTTTTTTGCGTGTGTATGTTATATAATAAGTGCTGTTTTATAAATAATGAAGTGTTGATTATAATAAATACTCATATAGTAAAAATTCAAGTGTTTCTCTTCAAAATTTACATACCTTTAATGTATACTTTGCAGGTATAGATTCCTAGCATTTTTTCTAAAAATACATTCATTCGTACATATGGATACAGTACAAACATGACAAATTTCGTATGAAAAAGTTTGTGAAATGTCAGATTCGTCCATAGTTTAAAAATACAGCATATATTCCTAAAATAAGCACTAGCAGTTCTCGTCTGCAGATTTGAAATAGATATATGTAATATAAGTATGTATGTATATATATATATATATATATATATATGGTTTATAATAAAATATAATATTCAGCTTCACGCTATATTCTGCACAATGCAGGGTAGGCAGAGGGAACCTAGTGTTAAGACACTCCGTTCTCATTTTCTGCCGAATTGTGGAGGCATTGCGTGTGGGTGGCAGAACTCAACGCCGCGCTAGTCCTCGACACCAGAGCGAAGAAATGAAATATAAATTTAAGTAAATATTTCATCTCCTCGAGTGGGGATCGACGTACAACCAGTCGGTTTTACAGTCACACATTGTGCCCCTGCGGCACGACTGGCCTCATAAATATAATATTATTTAAAAAAATCTTTTTTATAATTTAGTCAGTAAAAGGGAGTAGAAGCATTTTCGTATTTCGGAAATATTAAGTATACTGCATCAAAATTAAATCATTACCATTTAGTATATAGCTTAATTTGTGAATTAAGTGAGTGAGAGAAGTAAGTATCGCACATATACCAAGGCAGGCAGACGGAACCTTGTATTAGGCCTGTTTACCATTTTACGCCTATTTTTTGAGATATAACGTGTTCGAGTGTACCTCAACGCTTTATATAGTTATCAGACTTGCGACGATTACGATAATATTTTTTCCCCAATTGGGAATCGAACTCACAACCGTCTTTTACTATGACAGACTACAGTCACTGTGCCTTCGTGGAGGAGCGACTCCTCGAAGATCTCAGTCTTGCAACAAGCCACAAAAAAGCGAAACTATCTCGATAGTTTGGTAGGTCCATTGTTTCCAGAACAACATTCAATTAGCATTGTATGAAAATATATTGAAGTTCGAAATAACAGCGAGCGAACCAAACCGAACGAGCCTCTGGGGAGTCTTTAAATAAATATCTGTATACTTCTAGAACTCATCGCTTGATTTATTTTGCGATACATTTCATATTATTGCACTTTTTTGAAGATTTCGAGACATTTTTTTTTAGTATGGGATTGTAAAGTAATAAGTTCATTACTTCCAGTGGGAATCGAACTCGCGATGACAATGGTTGTGGGTTTACATTTTACTAGAGAAATTGACGTTAGTACCTACCATTATAAATATTTAAATAACTCAAGTCGAGAATCAATATTTTGAAAAATATACAAAGATTTAATATATAGAGAGGTGCAGACCTCTCAGACGGAAGTGGGAACCTAAGTCAATTTTTTTAACAATTTTATTTATGCTCGCTACGCGACCATAGGTGTACGCTTCAGGGATCTCTTTACTGTAACAAATACTCACATTCACTGCTCTAGCCCAATATAATCATAAATAAGCGTTAACCACATTTGTAATTAACATAATAATTAATTAACTAAATAATTAATTATCCGTATAGTCGAGGTTATGTGGCAGAGTATGAGTGCTCCATACCACACCAAAGCGAAGACTTCACGTAGATAATTATAAATAGGTCTTAACCACATCTATAATAGCAATCTATAATCAATTATCCAAATAGTCAAGGTGAACCAGTGGCAGAGCACGAGTATTCCACCGATATAACCAATAATAATAGATTTTTTTTAGATTACAACTTATTAAAATAGTACAATGTAATGTAACTTCATTACAATGCAATCATTCTCAATGAAAGCTATTGAAATAATTATATCGACAATATAATCATATACCAAAACAAGGATCGCGGCGACATATATTTTCAATTTTATTATAATTTATATTTTTAACCAAAGTTTACTTTACTTTTTATATTAATTTACATACTCGTGTATAAACAATTATTCCCTGAAGCTGAGGGAATTGAGACAATTTTTTTTTATCTTCACGCTTTATTACTCATGCAGCAGGCAGAGGGAGCCAAGTGTTAAGACACTTCACACCCCAGTTTCCACCGAATTCCGAAGGCATTGCGTGTTGAGTAGTGGAACTCATCAAAAGAAAAAAACACAAGAAATTAAAATTGTTCCTCGTTCAACATTTCATTTCATCGAATCGGAATCGAACCCATAACCTGTCACATTTACAGTCACACGCTTGTGCCCCTGTGCCAACGGCTCTGCAACTGGCCTCAAAAATAATTAATGTAAATATTCTATTACAATTTCCTTTGTTCTATCATATCTAAGGTGTGCGATTCAGGCAGAACAAGCGAAATTATTGGGCATACCACATTAAACATGTGTCCAATTCCGATATGCAAATTAGACGATATCTTGATCATTTATTGAGAATACGCGCTTAGTTTGGTTCTGCTTAGATATATTTTTACTTCCTTGATTCTGTAATGTGAGGTTTTGAGTTACACTACCCAGTTGAGTCATGTAGGAGAAATGGTCATAATGTTTCCACACTTTGTTTTGACAGATTTGGTTCTTTAAAGAGTTAAAATATAAGAGAAAAAACAATGTAAAAAAGAAAATCGTTATCTGACCTTAGTAGCTACGATTCAGCTTCATGATTTATCCCGAACACAGCAGGCAGAAGGAACCTAGTGTTAAATCGAATCGATTTTAGGAGATTCGTACGGGTCGGGTCGGGACTCTACGCTATGTCTCGACACCAGAGCGAAAAAATCTAAATACAAATTTAAATAAAAATATAGCTAAATAAATATGTAGAAACTATGAAAAAAAAACAAAATGCCTAAAATAAAATAAAATTATTTTGCCCTAGGTATTTCCACGTCCTAGAAGCGTCGTACGTCCTGAAATCGATAACGACTGCAATACGATAATCATTATGCGCTATTTAGGATTCCGTAGTGTGGAACCATAAAATATTCGTACATAATAAGTATACGTTTATGATTTTGATTGTTTCGATACATGGGTCGAAATGAGCTTATAAAATTATTGGTTCAGTGAAGGCTACATCCCTACTATGTCACGCAATGAATTGTCTTATTATAACTTTTTTTTATTATTTTAGCTTTACGCCATATCCCAAATATTGCAAGGATAAGCCAAAGAGAAGTGTTAGTGTCAAGACACACCGTCCTCACGATATACTAAAAAAAATAACTTTATGATGTATTCTGCCCATAGCAGGATAGGTAGAGGAATCCAAGGAACCAGAGTTCTCATTAAGACACTTCCGTTCCCAAGTTCCTCCGCCGCCTCCGCCGAATTCTTGAGGCATTGCGCGTTGAGTGCCGCAAGTCAATTTCGAGCTTTGTCTTGATATCAGAGCGCAGAAATTAAAATATTAAATAATTAATTCCTTCAAGTAGAAATCAAACCCAAATCCGTCTTGTTTATACCAAGACGGCTTCGAAAAAATATTTTACCAACTTCACGCTGTATCCCACATACAGCAGGGTAGGCAGAGGGAACCTAATGTAAAGATTCTACGTTCCCCACTTTCCGCCGAGTTCTGGAGGCATTACTTGTTGAGTGGCGGAACTCAATAATATGTTAACTCTCTAAATCTGGTTCTCTTAAATTCTGTAGAATTAGAAAGATTTATGATGATAATTAGATACATAGCCATCGATAAAAGAGATTTTCCAAAAATACTTCAATGCAAATAGATTGGAATTATCTCTTCAGTCGTTCTATATGTAATTCCAATTTAGCTCTCTATCAAATCAATCTTAATTATTAGAAAAAACTACGTTAAAATCTTGAAAGTTAAGAACATAGTATCCTTACATTTTAAGATCCAGACCAACGCAAGTTCGAAACTCACTTAGGAAAATTAATTATTTTTATTTATCCCCTTTGGTAGTCAAAATACGACGTTAAATTCCTACATCATCCATGTAATCAGAAAGTAGAGAACGAAGTGTATGTAAGAGACTAAATCCACTTAGTCTATCCTGATGTACAGGGGAAAATCTCTCCCTTCCAGAAAACAGAAAGTATATAGAAACGTAGTGTGCACAATTGAGCATATTTGAAATTTGAGTTTTTTTTTAATATTAGTAACTAACTTCGTTACTTTTTTGTATATAACCACCCACTCGCTTTTTTATTCTTTTCCCTTACAGCTAGATATTAAATGACAATTACTCATTTTCAAAAAAAATAATTAAATACAACAAACCTAAAAAGAATACTCATATTATCCAGGAGGTAAAAACTAAAGATCTGAGACTGATGGAAAAAGCATTATCGCAAATGTTATCTAAAAAAAAACCTACAGCAACCTACAATATTAGTCGGGATCACGCATGGCTTAGATGTTTTCAATATTTAATCAAGCAACGGAATTTCCCGTGGGAATTCGAACAATCAGCTCGAGCTCATTTGTAGAAAACATCTGTATAATATTATGAAGAATATCTTTTATTATGTTTTCTTTTAACATGTGAGGGTACCTGTGTATTGTATTTTTTTGTTTACATTCCTGGATACGTGATTCGGGACATTTAGTTTTGAGTAGCGGAACTCAACTTCAACTTAAAAACTTAACTTAATTAGGGTGTCGCAATAGTTTGCGGATATCTCATATATTTTCAGAACTAAAACTTAACAAAACCGAAACTGCTCGCGAAAGTTACAGTTAACGTATAACTGTAACTGACCTCCAATTTTTGTACGGAACCCTCAGTGGGCGAGCCCGACTCCCACTTATCCGGTTTTTTTTAGCTTTACACTGTATCCCGTATATAGCAAGGTAAGCAGAGGGCACCTAGGTACTAGTGTTAAGACACTCCGTTTCACACTGGAAATGGTCTACTAGTATAAAGTTTAATTTTAGAAGTATATACATAGTTAACTTAGTGTTAAAACAATACGATTCCCACTTAGGCGATTTGGCAGTAGGTACTTAACGCCGCGGTTTTGTCTTGTTACCATAGTACGAAAATGAAAAATAATTTATTTTCCTAAGTGAGAATCGAACCCACACATTTAAGGCAATTGCTTTAATAAAATGTACGACTGAAACAGCATGCTAGCGTTGAAATGTCTAAAATTTGCAATTTACAAAGATAATGAGGCCGGTCGTGGCGCAGCGGCACGAGGTGTGACTGCAAAACCGACTGGTTGTGGGTTCGATTCCCACTCGAGGAGATGAAATATTTACTTAAATTTATATTTCCATTTCTTCGCTCTGGTGTCGAGGTTAAGCGCGGCGTTGAGTTCTGCCACTCAACACGCAATGCCTCCAAAATTCGGCAGAAAGTGGGGAACGGTCTCAACACTAGGTTCCCTCTGCCTACCCTGCTGTGTGCGGGATACAGCGTGAAGCTAATTTAATTTAATTTTTTTTTTTTACAAAGATAATAATATTCAAGCTTTTTATTTTATTACTTTAAGCGGCCATTCGTAACGTTTTAGTGTCTACAAAATTTTATGCGGTTTTTGTTTCATTTGTTGTTTTTAGACTGGATATTTTAAGCTTATTTATTCATAATATATATTTTTATGAATTTCTGATAAAATTTTATTTCTTTTGACTACTCGTATTGTAGGGCTTACTGCTTGCAAGGTTGATAGAAATAACCTAGTACATCTTTTAGGGGAAGACGTCTGTTGAGCTTTGTAAACACAGTATCAAAGATACTGGTATATAAAAATATCACATAAAAAGTAAGACGATCCCCCGGAGGGTAAGTTTTAAGAGGTTAATTACAGTAGACGAGGTGAAGGAGGTAGTTGCCGCTAAAAAATGAAACTATTTTGAGGCCACTGTGATGCAGTGGAACAGTGTTTGACTGTGATGTGAAACGCGATAGTGGGGCCCACCAGCATCCACTATCTGTTGAAAACGCAGCGTTGAATTCCGCCACTCAACAAGCCATTGCATTCTCCAATTCTGGCGCAAGGTGTAGAATGAAATGTCTCGACACTAATGTATTTTTATTTACCCCACCATATACAGGCGTGAAACTGTGAAAGAAATGAAAAGATATTAAATACATAGAGTATATTTAGCTACATTGCTATGATTATAAATCGAACCTACGACCAACACGGCCAGTGAAACAACTCCGTCATCATAGCATCTATTATAAATAAATAGAAATATACATGCATTTGTTTCTTCACTATATTTTATAGTGCATGCAAGCCCATTATATTGTCGATCGTATTAGTTTCAGTTGACCTGCGTCAGCCTGGTCGGGGGCTCCCGCTTGAGCTGCCATATTAGTTATGTATACTATTTAAAACGATGTAACTTTTATTATTGTATATACAATAACATTAACATTTACTGTTAAACGAGGAATGAAAAATAGATGAGTTATAGAAAATTTTTTTTTTGTTTAAATCAAATCGTTTTAGCAGGCTGAGACCTGTGAGTTCTGTTCTATATCTGGTAGGTAATAGCACATTTTGAGTGATAAATAAAAATATTTACTACAATTATTTTTTTTTTTTCGTATTGGCGTTTTGAATTAGATTTCCACCCAAGGGCATGACTTATTTTCTCCTCTGAGGTAATAAGACAAAGCGCAGCATTGAGTTCCTTCATTCAACACGGTATGTTTCGAAAATTGGGCAGAAAATTGGGAGCGAAGTTTCATAACAGTAAGTTCTCTACCCAGCTATATGCAGAATCCAATGTAAAGTCAGAATAATTAATAAAAAAAATAATGTAAGTTTAATTTTCATACCTTTATCTTTAAAAACAATATAAAAGATACATAATAAAGAATAACTTAAATTAATATAAAATAAGCTTTTTTCAGAAAACAACAAAGCAATATATTTTTATAATTATTAAAATTTATAAAGTATTGATGAATCATAAAAAGGCTACTTGTACTATAACAATACTGTATTAAATATCAATTAGTAATTAAAATATTTTTAAATGAACTCAATTTTTAATTAAAACAATCTGAAAAATAACGTGTATTAAAAATACTGTGTAAATTACCAATCTGTACAATATACAGACATATTATTATAAAGCTAAAGAGTTTGTTAGGTTGAACGCACAAATCTCAGGACCTGGTTTGAATTGAAAAACTCGAGAACTTAGAATAAGTAAATTGAATACTCCATTAAGACATTTCCGATTCCTACTTTTCGCCGAGTTTTCGGGGCATTGCGTGTTAAGTAACGGAACTCAACGCCGTGTTTTGCCTTGATATCAGAAATGAACACACGTTTACAGTCGCATGCTTGTATCCCTGCGCCACAATGGCCTCTCAATTATGTAGATTTTTTTTTTATTTTTCCATTAAGCTATAAAAGCAAAAACGAGTAGAAATTTGTAGTAAATAATACGTAAATTTTCTACTAAGCAATGTCGTAACTAGACTTCAAAGCAACAACCATACTATAAAAAATAATACAGTGCAAAACATCAAATTTTGTTTTTATTATTCTGTATATATAATTTTATATTCTATTATTTCATATATTTTAAACAATAAACTCATTAAATTTCCTTAAAACGACATCTCTACACTATTACAGAAATACGATCGAGTTCCTACTTCTTATATTATGTGTTTTTATATAGGAACTAAATCGTACAGTTTTGATTTGATTCATATGCTTCGTATATAAACAGATGGCGCTTTAATTTAAGAATGGCTCAACATAGTTATGTTATGAATATCCTAGATGGCGTTGTATTATTATTTTGAAAGCATAAATGTTATGTAATATTAGAAAATAATAGTTAAAAAAGTTAGATGAGGCCATCGTCACACAGTGGTCCAAGCGTGTGGCTGTAAGAACGACGGTTTCGGATTCGATTCCCATTCAGAGGAACGAAGACAAAGCGCGGCGTTGAGCTCCGCCACTCAGTATGCAGTCACCTCTACCTGCCTACCCTGCTATAAGCGGTTACAGTGTACAGCTGAAAAAAAAAGTAAACAAAAGTATACAGGTACCATATCTACATTAAAAACGTTTTGTATAATTTTTATCATTTACTAGCTTTTATTTTCTATATTTCTATTACGATACGTTAGATATAGTAGATGAAATGCGGGGTTAAGTTCCGCCATATAGCGCAAAGTCCAAATTGGGTGGAAAACGGAATAAGAGCTAAGTTCTCTCGGCCTACCGTGTTATATAACAAAGCGTGGAGTTGAAATAAATATTCATATTGATACACAATACATCAATTCAAATGTGTCATCGTCCTACTTTACTCATATGAAACAAAAGTGTCGTTGAAAAAACCAATGTTCCGTATAATATTTTAAGTAAATACATATTAAGAAAGAAAAAATGTTTAAATATCTTTAAAAGTACTGATCATGCACTATGGACAATATTTAGAAATTTAAAAAAAATAACGTAGCAGGTCTCAACTGTTAAATTTTCTTCAACTTACAGTTAACAATCTTCAAATGTTCTTATTCCAATCTTATCCAATTATAAGAATTATTGAAAAAAAAAACAGATGAGCACGAGTCGGGCTCGCCCACCAACGGTTTCGTACAAAAATTGGAGGTCTCGAGCTTTTTTTCAAATTCAAGCTAAGCTTAGCCTCATCTGAGGCATAATCTGATACCTCACTTGAACTAGCGGCTTTAATGTCAAATTTTGACGTTCTTTTAAGGGATAGGGAAATATTTTTTTGGATTTAACGAAAAATATATAGTTTTCCTGAACTTGTACCTGTAGATGCTAGCTGCTAAATTTTATAATTCTACCGGAAGTATCCTATAAATTTTGATTCCCTTTGTAGTGTCGAAATACGTATAGTTATTTTTTGCGATTTAAACGGCCATATCTTTTTTAAGTAAGTTTAGAACTTTTTTTCAGGAAATCATGGTGCCGTACGTTTGAGCATATGGTTTGATTTTAATTTCGATATCTCCAAGCGTTCCTGAGATAAAGGGTCTTGACAGACCGACAGACAAACAAACACACAGATAGACAGACAGATGGACAGACGGACGGAAGGACGGACGGACAGACAGACAGACGGACAACAAAGTGATCTTAACAGACAAAACATTTTGAAATTACTGACAGGCACTTCAATTTCTTATACATCTATAGATAATTATTTTAACGTTTTGTATCAAACTTCAAAATAACTTTTTACTCAATTTCAATTTCCTCATTTGCATAACACCGTTACGTCAATTAAAGACTTCAATTTCACTAAAAGCTTCTTTCCAATTTACCTGATGCTCTATTAAAATTTTAAATTGTGTACTTTTTCTAGGAAAATTGTGTATACTTAATTACAGGAGTGTTTTAGTCGATATTATTTCAAAAGCTTCAGTTTGAACTTGATTTGAATTTTCTGTTTCCATAAGTAGGTTTTATTTAATAGTCGAAAGTAATAAATTTATTTTAGATTTTTTTATAGGTACAAAGATTCTAATTTTTAAATTGGCATAATATGTATATACGCATTTTCATGGAGTTTATCCTAGATAGTTGACATACATGCTGTTGCTATTAACACGATGGTTGTAGATTCGATCGATATCCAGTGAGGGTAATGAGTTCTCTCTATTTTTTTTTTGTATTTTTTTGAAAATCCCCATAAATTTAGAGAGAATGGACTGATTACACCTAAGTCAATTTAAAGTTTTACTAGTACGAATTTATGTAAAAAATGCTATTTTTGACAAGCCATGGCGTAAATGAAACATGGAAACTAAAACTTTGAATAAGTTACAGCGGTGTGCATTTTGTTTCTATACATTCTTTGTATCATTTTAGACATATTTTTGAAGGCAATGGATGGTAAATGTGATCTCAAAAACTCTGTATATAAAAACGACTTATACATATAGTTAATATTATTTACTATAAGCATTTAGCTACGGTTTCGCCTTCAAGATTAAATCTAAAGAAACTAATTATACATGTCATGATATCTTCTAGAGGTATCCTGGAGAGGTGCGAGGTATCTCTAACTGCAGATACCTATAGTCTTAATCAATAAACGGAATATCTAACAAAAAAGATTTTTTCATTTCGAACCAGAAGTTCCTTAGATCAACGAGATCAACCAACCAAACTCTTCAGCTTTATAACCCACAACAGAAGATTCATATATATACGAAATACGATACTACTAAAAGCGAGAAGAATAAAACCAGTTTCAAAGTAATTTCAACACTCCATTAAAACTTATTGTATAGTGACAACTCAATTTCTTGATAGATTGTTCTTTTGAAGGCGAACTTTTATCATCACAGAAAAGTGGAATTTTCTTGCAACATGCATTTTATCGTCGTTAAACATTATAGTACTAGTAACTAAAGGTTATATAATTTAAATCAAATTAAATTAAATCAACTTCACGCTGTATCCCGTACACAGCAGAGTAGGCAGAGGGAACCTCGTGTTAAGACACTCCGTTCCCCACTTTCTGCCGAATTCTGGAGGCATTGCGTGTTAAGTGGCAGAACTCAATGCCGCGCTTTGCCTCGACACCACAGCGAAGAAATGGAAATATAAATTTATGTAAATATTTCATTTCCTTGAGTGGGGATCGAACCCACAACCAGTCGGTTTACAGTCACACTTTGTGCCGCTGCGCTGCGACTGGCCTCAATATAGTAATAGTGACTAAAGTTTATATATTTTAATTTTTAACAAAAAGAAAAACCGATTTCAAACTACTAACTTAAAAGTAAAAACCAATTTTACATAATGTAAAATGTAATTTGAATTTGTTAAACCAAAATAATTAAAAAAAGATTTTATAATTTTGAAGTCGGTGACAAGTAAAACAAACAGGCTTAGTAATTGGATATTGTATTAGGGCTGCTGTAGCATCATCATTAAAATCGGTTTACCCAGTCTGACCCAGTTCTGAGTAAACAAACATAAAAAAAATACAGTCGAAATGATAACCTCCTTCCTTTTCTTACAGAAGTCGATTAAAAATAAACTTACTTTATCTGCCATATTATTTTAGATTTAAGGTTCTTTTTATATATTTTTTTTCAGTTTTACGTTGTATCCCTCTTTAACAGGGTAGGCAAATGGAGTCTAGTGCTAAGGCACTCCGCTCCGTCACGTTTACAGTCACACGCTTGCCACCCTGCGCCACGACCGCCTCATTTTCTGTATAGAATATCTTAAATTACGTTCTATCATTATTCTATATGAAACAAGTATTGTAATTTTAGTTTATTCTGTCTGCCCTTCAACCTGTATAGCACTGTGGCTATTGACATGTAATCAAGATGTTATTTTCTATTATAAAATGATATTTTCATTTAATAAAGCCGATGAGCCGTCGCGGCGCAGTGGAAACTGTTTGGGTGTGAATGTGATAGTTATGGGTTTGATGCGGTTAGGGGGAAGGATCATACTTAAATTACTTACATTCCTCTTATCCTCAAGGTTTGACAGAAAATGGGTGACGCAGTGTCTTAACACTAGTTTTAATCTACCTGGCCTTCTATGCAGGAAAAAAACGTGAATTATTTATTTTTTTTGTATTGTGAAATGAACCTATTTATGCTATGAAAATTGTGTTATCGTTAGATCCGAGCAAATCGAGGCCAGTCGTGGCGCAGCGGCATGAAGTGTGACTGTAAGACCGACTGGTTGTGGGTTCGATCCTCACTCGAGGAGATGAAATATTTTCTTAAATTTATATTTCCATTTCTTCGTCGAGGCTAAGCGCGGCGTTGAGTTCTGCCACTCACCACGCAATGCCTCCAGAATTCGGCAGAAAGTGGGGAACGGAGTATTTTAACACTAGGTTTCCTCTGCCTA
>JAATLQ010038270.1:50073-62966 GCA_013421005.1 Heliconius erato x Heliconius himera
TATATATATATATATATATATATATATATATATATATATATATATATATATATATATATATATATATATATAGATTTGGTTTGGTGCACCATTCCTACATATACCACAGGTAAAACTAAAAAAGACGTGTTCAAAGCTCATGGCTCAAGGTTCAAAACATAATTTATAAATGAAAACCACATCTCAAGATCGGTCTCAGAATTTGAAGAGCGGTTTATTTAGCGCCTTAAACAACTGAATGTACCAGAGAGACAGAGAACAGAGTAATTTTTCACAAAATTTACTATTTCTTTATATTAGAAAATATAATATAAAACGAAAGTTTATTCATATATATTTTACAATGTTGAATCATGTTGAAGTATGTAAATTATATTATAATTAAAATTTATAATTTGTAATTTGAAATGTTACATAAATTAGTATCAAAAACACCGTCGTGGCGCAGCAGGGTAATGTATCCGTGATAGCACAACTTCAAATATTATTAAAAGATTTTTTAAAAAGTTAACAGGAGGAGGAAGATGATTTATATAAAGTTGTCTCTGGCAGCTAAATTAAATAAGATATAAGTTTCTATGTATGAGACGTATCTGACTTAGACGAGCTTTCATAAGCTTTAATATAGAACGAGTGTATGTACCTAGTATTTTAAAGAATAACTTCTACACTATAAAAATACGTATGTAAAGAATATATTCAAAATATTAATTTTCAACAAATAACAATCATACCTATATTTTATGATAAGTCATGTTTTAGTGGTAAAACACTCTGTTCCCAACTTTACGTACATTATCGACATACCTTGGCAGAAAACGGAACCCAGCGTTACCAATCTTGTCTTACCATAAATAAAAAAATATAGGTGTACCTATTTATTTGAGGCCGGTCGTGGCGCAGCGGCACGAGGTGTGACTGCAAAACCGACTGGTTGTGGGTTCGATCCCCACTCGTGGAGATGAAATATTTATTTAAATTTATATTTCCATTTCATGCTCTGGTATCGAGGTTAAGCGCGGCGTTGAGTTCTGCCACTCAACACGCAATGCCTCCAGAATTCGGCAGAAAGTGGGGAACGGAGTGTCTTAACACTACGTTCCCTCTGCCTACCCTGCTGTGTGCGGGATACAGCGTGAATCTAATTTATTTTTTTAATTTTGTATACCTATTACTTTCAGCTTCACAATGTCTTCATTTCACATCTCGCACATAGCATGGTAGGCAGAGAGAGTCTAGTGTCAAGTCACTCCGTGCCCGTTAACACACTCGTTCTATATTTTCCGTTGATTTCCCTAGGAATAGCGTGTTGTGTTGTTGTTACCAAAGAGATTTTCATTCCGTGTAAATATTAAATATTGAATTTCCTCGAGTGGTAATCGAACCCACAACCTATAATTTTTTCAAACATGAGCTTATACTCTTGCACCACGACTGACCAATACTATATATTTACTATATTACACCTATATCCTATATGCCATCCATTTTAAAGATAACAGGTGAAAAAGCTTAAAAAAAATAGCTCAAGAAAATGTACCTACTATTCATCAAATGGTTCTTGGAACGTCAACCCCTCAGTCAACACTCGAATACTGAGTGTCGCAAATATAATTCAAATGGAATGAAATGGAATGGAAATAGTCACTAAAGTTTATATATAAATTATTCTGTACTAGCTTTGTGCACACCTGCGCGTTGGATGTACAGTGTATGTTTATATTTATTTTAGTTGAACTGTTTATTTGAGAAGTACTAAATATTTTTTTTTATTTCAGCTTCACGTATCAGTATCCTATGTAGTAGAGTGCGCAGAGGGAGCTTAGTGTTAAAACACTTCTTTCCCCACATTCTGACAAATTCTGGAGGCATTACGTGCTGAGTGGTGGAATTCAACGCCGCGCTAAAGCGCGTAGGTAAACCTCGATACCACAGCGTAGAAGTGAAAATAGTAAATATTTGATTTCCTCGAGTGGGAATTGAACCCAATATCTGTCGCGTTTACAGTTACACGTTTGTACCACTGCGCCATAACTAACATCTTACGTGTTCCTTGTTATTTTATATCGCGTTTGAAAATGTTAATTTTCTTAAAATAATTTTATAGAAGTTGTGCTTAAGAGCTTAATTTTATATTTTTTTAGAAGAATCACGCTTTCTTCCGCGTAGAAGTGCTAAGACACTCGATTAATACTTTTTGTTTAATTTTCAAGACATTGCGGAACCTTTTGTCAACCAGAGTGAGAAAGTAAAAATAATATTCCTAAGTCTTCCGATTGAACATCGCGGCAAATATGGTGTTTACTGTTAGATGCTACACTCCCTGCGAATAGAAGAAAAAAAATCAGCTTCACGCTGTATCCCGCATACAGCAGATAGGTAGGCAGAGGGAACCTAGTGTTAAGACACTCCGTTCCCCACTTTCTGCCGAATAATAATAATGCCGAATATTCTGCGAATAGAAGAAGAAGAATATTAATATATTTATATCTCATAGCAAAGTTTGCGTATAGTAACTGTCAAACTAATGATAAGATAGTAACGTAGGTAAGGTAAGATTGAAACTGACTATTAATGGCTAAGTTAATCTGATATGTATGTAATATTTTAATTATATATCTATAAGGACGTTGATGTAAGGTTTATACATTTATTTTAGCGTCACACTCCATTCTGCATATATCAGGATAGGCGGAGGGAAATTGGGAACCTAGTGTTAAAACATATATAAATAACACGAATATTTTCGAGATTTTGCAGGCGAAGCCGCGAGCGGATTGCTAGTACAATATTAAACAGTGTTAATTTTTTTTACAACTTCGAATTGTATAAAAAAACACAATAAGTAGGTCTACACTCTAAGCCGATGATATGCAGAGTTTTTTTTGTTCTCATCACTTTAAATGAAAGCACAATTTTATTTATTCTATAAAAGCCAAATATAATAAAAACAAAAGAGATTGTGCTATAAATGATAAAATGATTTCTTCAGACAAAATAATGAAAAAAAATAACGTTGTAAAATAAAACGCCATGTGTTAAGAATGACGCACACCGACACAAACCTATCAAAGCCACAACACCGCGCACGCCGCATTCACGAAATCGAGTCGTAGGTGTTGGTAGTGAAGTTGGACGTTGTTTAAATAGGTTTATTATAGAAAAATAGGTAATTGTGTAAAATTTCAACGGGAGATATCTCTTTCTTGTTCTAGTATGTTTTTTGAGAATGAAAAGTCGTAGTAGCAATAGTATTTAGTAGTATTTTTGTAGTAGTAGGCGTTTACGTTATTGGTAACTAATCGTAACTGCGTCACACGACGTAATACAGTATGGATAAAAAATGTGAAATGAAAAAAACCTACGTCTAATCAGTTTATAAATCTTTATTATGTACTTATTTAGAAAACGTATAAAAATTTGAACGTAGCGGGATTCGAACCCGCCCGAGGCGCGGGTTCTAAGTTTTTTTTTTCCTAAGTGTGGAATAACACTTTAAAAATGTTTAAAAAATCTTTATTATGTTTTTTATGTATGGGTTTGAAATATTATACCCTATATGTCTCCCGAAAACAGAGCGCAGAAACTTCCATCCTATATAACATCGTAATCAGTGTCCTAAACTAATCTAGATACATAAACTTTTATCGATAAGACTCGTCAAACTTCATCACTTTGGGAAGTAATCCTAACTATCATTTGGGAACCTTTGTAGAACTAAACTACCCATTCTATTGAAACAGGTGAAATTATACAATATTGACTTGTAAGCAATTATTGGTTATCAGTCATTATGGTACAGCTAAACCATTTAATTTTTTTATTTTACTTATTAGAAAAGTTATCATTTTACGTAGCGGGATTCGAACCCGCGTCTTTTAAAATCCGTCCAAGCGCTCTCTACCTAAGTATGAACACTAAGTCATACTTTCCCTTTTCAAGCTACATTGAATTCTATCAGCTTTTTTAAGTTATTTATATTGTTAGCAGTTCTTTAGGGAAATTTACACAAATTATCGATACTCAAAGATAATTTTTTGGAGTTATGATTTGTCAAGAGAGAAGGTACCGAGATTTATATTCTAGCAGCTGTCTAAATTTTCATACGTTTTCTATAAAAAGGTATTTTTAGTACTTAGTTTTTCTTTACTAAATTAGTCATTCTTGACTAAATTGCTTTCCTCAAAGTACTTTCAGAGATTACTTAGCGCTAAAACCTCTTTTGCATATTGTGTATTTGTTTTAAAATCTATAAATAAAATAAAAGTCTAACTCATCGAAGTCTGTACATGGAAAATATATGAGAAAATCTTTTATTGAGGACAATTATTAAAGAAATAAAACCCAAAACAACTTTACCTATCAACATATAGATATTGTCTTTAAAATGATAACTTTATTAGATCACGAAAGTAATTCACATAAGAAAATAAATAACTGTATGCGGGCGAAGCCGCGAGCGGGTCGCTAGTATACAATAAGATATTTCTATCTATTTATCTTCTTTAAAAGATGTTATACCACTTCTATTATAGGAATGTTATTAAAGGGAAGTAGTAGTAGCTACACATGCACCTGTAAGTAATAAGTGAGAGAAGGGTTATTGGAAATACTGTCACGTCGCGGTGAACATTGTGCAGGTGGTCACGTCTAACCTAACCCTGGCTTGCCATCATCTTTTGTATATTAGGTTTTTTTTCATATATACCTATATACTTATGCTTCACAAGAAATTGAGTTTTAGATTCCATAGTAGATATTTTAACCAACTTCATAAAGGAGGAGGTTATCTATTCAACTGTCTGTATGTGCATTAATTGCAATTATCAATGTTTTTTTTTTGTATGGTAACTTATGTTTGAGAGGTGGTACACCTCTAAAATTTGTTTACCATACAAGATTTGAGCATTTGTGAGAGAAATTTTGTAGAGAGAATTTTTTGACTTGTGCAGTTGATATTTTGATTACAGTAAATAATTACTTTAAATTTAAATATTCTTAGTAAAAATAATTTTTAAATTTTAAAATGTTATTTACAAATTTTTAATATGGTATAAAAATGTATAAACAGAAAAACTAGAACTCAGCGGGACTAGAACCTGCGCTACTTGGATACCGTACAAACTGAATGCCTATACAATTAAGTCATATCGGCCTAAAGCGTTAGGTTAGTTGATCTGTAAGAAAGTCACTAGGAAAATAGTCGTGGCGCAGCGGCACGAAGTGTGACTGTAAAACCGACTGGTTGTGGGTTCGATCCCCACTCGAGGAGATGAAATATTTACTTAAATTTATATTTCCATTTCTTCGCTCTGGTGTCGAGGTTAAGCGCGGCGTTGATTTCTGCCACTCAACACGCAATGCCTCCAGAATTCGGCAGGAAGTGGGGAACGGAGAGTCTTAACACTAGGTTCCCTCTGCCTACCCTGCTGTGTGCGGGATACAGCGTAAAGCTAATTTAATTTAATTTTTTTTCACTAGGAAAATATATAGAACACTAGGTTGTCTCAGGTGTGAAAAATAGCATAGGTTTATTTAAATTATACATAAATACCTACATAATACCTATATAATCCTATTATTACCTAATTGAATGGTTTACCGTATGAATAACTTATTTACCTTAACAAATACAATGTAAAAGACAAATTATATTTATCTTTCCATTTTATGTTACACGTGCTAACAACGCTGATGCAAACAAAAACCTTATTTCGTAAGAACTATACCTTATAAATATATTAATAATAC
This sequence comes from Heliconius erato x Heliconius himera, assembly GCA_013421005.1. Classification (NCBI taxonomy): domain Eukaryota; kingdom Metazoa; phylum Arthropoda; class Insecta; order Lepidoptera; family Nymphalidae; genus Heliconius; species Heliconius erato x Heliconius himera. Next base: position 55,825 of record JAATLQ010038270.1, read on the forward strand.
ATATAAACCACATACAAATAACATTTATTTGTATCGTTTTACATTAATTGCTGATATTTTTTAATAGTCAATATTTGCAAAAAAAACCAATAATTTCCTTTTTTTACTTCACTGCGGCGAAACTCAAAAGGGTTCTGTTCTTATATCGTATGTATGTCTGTTCCTTTGCTTGTTCTAATTGTTAAAATAGTGAACTGATTTTGATAAATAATGTTTATCTTTATGATATTAATGTTATTGTTTTTATGCAGTTGAGTTGCTTATTTTCTTTAAAATATCTTTTTTTTAACTTTGTGCCGTATGACACATAAACGAGCAGGAATAGAGTCCACATCCTTTGCGTTAACAATCAAACGCCACACCACGACGGCCTCATCATAATTTTCTAATATCTTAAACCTCGGCTTGCAAAAGATTTAATGATTAAAAATCCAATATTTGCACTAATAATGAAGAACTGTTCATTTGCATTCTATTGAAATTTTGCAAATATTATTACATAATACTATAATGGAACTGTCCATGTTTTTTCCCACATAGCACGGTAGTTAGGGAGACGGTAGTGTCAATAAGGAAATAGATTGCGTTCCCAATTTTCTGTCCAAATAAGTTGAGTTAAGTTGAGAGACAGAATTTGAATGCGCATGCAATAGAACATACGTTTTCAATTATAAGCTTATACAATTTAGCTTCACGCTCTATCCCGCTTATAGAAGGGTAGGCAGAGGGACCCTAGTATTCCCTATTTTCCACCAACTTGGTATTGCGTGTTAAATGACGGAACTAAAAAAAAAACTAATGTCCTAATAACAAAATCAGCTTTATTTGTATCAATAATATTGACATTACGACATTTATTCGCTAAAAACATAAGGAAATCATAAATAGTTCATAAAATTAGAAATTAGCACATTGGTAACTCGCGTAAGAATCTATTAGATTGAGTGAGATTGTAATTACAAATGATGCAACTTGGCTCTGTTTTGCACTATCTATTGATTGGGTATTGAAGAATAATACTTTTTTTTTAAATAATTTTTCATTACGCCATTGCGGTACAGTAGCACTGTTGTGACTGATAGCGATAGTTCTGAATTCAAATATATTGAAATGTATTCATTTCCTCGAGTGGGAATCGAAATCACATTCATCGTCGCGTTAACAGACTGGTGCTGTGCCAATGCGCCACGACGGTGTTTAGCACACGATCATATTTTTATTGTTTTTATTTAAACGTGATATAAATCTAAGCTATTGTCCGCCTTAATTATACCATTATTTAGGGGAAAATTTGATTGAGATTTTCTTTGTTTTTTCTTTCAAAGATTAGCATACTTTAGAGAAAGATGTTTTGTTATTTCATATATATCTGGGCTATAGATCGCAGTAAAGACGGGTATTCCTGCATATATCCTTATCCCGGAAGAATTACAGGATAAAAATTACCTATATGTAACCATGAAATCGCCTCTATCTTCCAATTAAAACCCCATAAAAATCAGATCACCTGTCCCGGAGATCAGCCCTGACAAACAGAAAGAGTATAGTGTAGTATGCAATTGAAAAAGCAGTTATTAGGAATTAAGTAGCGACACTTCAATTACCCTAAAGAAAACGAACCCACAACCATCACAACCATCCCGTTTACAGCCGAACCCTACAAGCGTCGCTGCGCCACGAAGGCGCCAATAATATTCTTTAATAGAACATACATTTTCAAAATACCATATTTTTTATCAAATGTAAATTTACTGCGTTTTAGCTATAATTTTAAATATTAAATTTAAATTTTCCTATTAATATTACTAGAAAATTTTAAAAAATATACCACAAACATTTTTTAGTCTAACACTTTACCTCCCACGTCTATTCTGTACTCTTTAATTAAAAAAAAATAAAATAGGAGGTTAAAAGTTATATATAGATATGTAATATTCTTTTTGTTGGTTTGATTTAACGGTACATTGATCTCATGCCTAATTTCGTAATTATATTACTTTTGTTTATTTGTCCTCAAAATCATTAAAAATTAAATATCATAGCCAGATGTTCTTTTTTTATTGTATGTATATTTATTATAAATGTATGTATATTTGAACTGGTAACTGTCCGAGTTATATCAAAATCGATTCAGTAGTTTTTAAGATAGAGTTATCCACTTCAGTTAAGTTAACCAGATAATTGACTCGCATTTTGAATGACAGTAGCGACCTTCAATCCTCTTCCTTTTACGTAAGCGTGAGATGGTAAGGTAAAGTTAAGAAATTGTTTACCTCTACAATGAGGCCAGTCGTGGCGCAGCGGCACAAAGTGTGACTGTTAAATCGACTGGTTGTGGGTTCAATCCCCACTCGAGAAGATAAAATATTTACTTACATTTCAATTTTCATTTCTTCGCTCTGGTGTCTGGTGAGAGGCAAAGCGCGGCGTTGAGTTCCGCTACCACGCAATGCCTCCAGAACTCGGCGGAAAGTGGGGATCGGTGTGTCTTAACACTAGGTTCCCTCTGCCTACCCTGCTGTGTGCGCGATACAGCGTGAAGCTGATTTATTTATTTATTTTACTACAATACAGTAATATTATAAAGCGAAGAAATTGTTTGGTTTAACGCGCTGATCTCAGAAACAATTGGTTTCAATCAAAAAAGTTTTTTTAGTGTTGGATAATCCATTAATCGAGGAAGGTAATATTAGCTTATTTTGGTAAAGCATTTTCCGCCGAATTCTGGAGGCGTTGCATATTGCGGAACTCAACGCCGTGGCCTACGCTATGCCTCGCTACCAAACTGAGAAAATAAAAATATTGAATAAATGAATTCAAACGAATGAATCCTCGATTGGGAATCGAACTGACAACCCATCGCGTTTACAGATTACGCCCCAGAGTTACGACTGGCCTCGAGTAATATTTTAATAATTATTATTAAAAGCGCCTGATTCGAGTAACAAAGCAAAAGTCATATTACAACAAACAATAACGTGACAAGGAAATAAAAGAAACCACAACAAGTTTTCAAATAGTCCTTGGTCTACATCAACTTTAAAAATGCAAAAAGTATCAATTAATCAAATTGAAATAGTCAGAAAATTAGTTAAGGTCGTCAATTCAATTTCCGTTGAGGTATATATTATGGAAAACTTTAAACTATAATTTGTTTGTTTTTTTTTTATATATTTCTTTAAAACATATTTAAATATTATATCATTTAATATATATTTTTTATATTTTATTTCATTTAATGAAATTTAATCAAAATTTTATTCTAATTTGTGAGTTATTTAATATTCCAGAATTCGGTAGAAAGTGGGGAACGGAGTGTCTTAACACTAGGTTCCCTCTGCCTACCCTGCTGTGTGCGGGATACAGCGTGAAGTTGATTTATTTTTTTTCTTTAATATTTTAATTCCTCGCTCTGGTAACAAGAAAAAGCATGGCGTTGAGTTCCGCCACTCAACATGAAATGCCTCGAAAAAATCGGCGAAAGTTGGGAACTGGAGTGTGTTAATAATAAACCTATCCTGCTAGATGCGGAAAACAGTTTGTTTTTTTTTAAATTCTACACTAACAATAGAAAAAAATATATTTAGACAATGCAATTAAATTTTAATGGAACGGGATTCGAACTTGCGCCTCTCGGAAACCGTTAAAGAGACGCAGGCTTGTATATATTATGTTTTATCTACCGGAACTTACAGCATTCATTGCCCTCAATTATAATGATTGAAGAAAGCCGTCGTCGTATAGGTAATGGATCAATGTCTGAATGTGACGTGATAGTTGTGGGTTCAATCCCAATTTTTTTTGAATAAATAATAATAAATTCAGGGCAATGGCGGTACAGAGCACAAGCTTGTGAAACTTACAGCATTCATTGCCTTCAATTATGATGATTGAAATGGCATGTCGATTAAACTTTGATGACTGACATCTTCGAGTGCAGGCAATTGTAGAGATGGGAGTGAGTCTTATAATTAGCTTTTATCAGTATGTAAATATGAGACATTTCTAGTCTAATATTTTTTTTTAACTTCCCACCATCCTGCACGTACGCAGAGGGAATCTGGGGACCTAGTTATAAGACAGTCTGATCTTTATTAAGAAACTTTAGTTCCCCAGTTTGTGGCTCAACGCCGCGCTTTTCTTTGATAACAGAGCGAAGAAATGAAAATATAAATATTTCTTTACCTAAAGCGAAAATCGCATCCACAATCGCGTTTACATTTGCAAGCTTGTGCTCCTGCGCCACGCCGGCCTGACGTATTATTTTTCTGACAATACACTTAGAAAAATAATAGGTGTTACTATCAATAATACTTTTTTTTTTTATTTATGTAAATTATTTGATGGGGCCAGTCGTGGCGCAGGGGCACAAAGTGTGACTGTAAAAGCGATTGGTTGTGGGTTCGATCCCCACTCGAGAAGATGAAATATTTATTTAAATTTATATTCCCATTTCTTCGCTCTTGTGCCGAGGCAAAGCGCTGTGTTGAGTTCTGCCACTCAACACGCAATGCCTTCAGAATTCGGCAGAAAATGGGGAACGGAGTGTCTTAACACTAGGTTCCCTCTGCCTACCCTGCAGTGTGCGAGATACAGCCTAAAGTTGATTAAATTATTTGATCCACTTAAAAATATTCGATGTACCTTAATAGATCTCTATCTGATTTACTATTGCATATGCTAAGAATAAAAAATTACATAATCCAATTGGATTCGAATCCACTACAACCATATGAATAATTACAGCCGAAAAGTCACTACACTGTGATCATATTATTACACAAATTATATTACATTATTTATAAACTGGAAAAAAAAAATAGACATACTTTCTGAGTACGAAGTACCGAAGTAGGTACTTGTAATAACTACAAAGGTACAAATTACACGAAAATTATGTTATAATATATACTTAGTCTTTCTTGATAAATGGACTATATAGTACAAAAAATATTTTCCATTGAACTTGTAGTTCGGGAGGTTATCGCGTTCATCCAAACAAACTCTCCAGCATTATAACATTACAATTAAGTTTTTTTTAATATAAGACCGTCGTGGCGCAGGACATATGAATGTGCCTGTATGCGACTCGGCGCGGCGTTGATTTCCGCCACTCAAAACGCGATGCATTGGAATATTCTGCGGAAAGAATGGGGAATGGAATGTCTTAAGAGTAGGTTCTCTCTGCCTACTCTACTATATGCGGGTTACAGCGTGAACTGATTTCTTTGTTATTAATATTTGCTAATATGAATTATTATTTTTTTCATAGAAATCTAAATAACATATTTATACATAATACGTCATATAAAAAAGAGGATTTTTATTATAATTTTAAAATTGCGACATTTTTATCTACATAATTATGCAAGAATACTAAACTTGTTATGTGTATACGGAAAATATGAATGAAAACAGTATATTAAATATGTTTGTGTACCATTTAATAATCAATATTAATAAAAATTTTTTTTTTCAATTTCACGCTTTCAATAAAATATTTACGCATTATCCCGCACATAGCAGGGAGAGGGAATTTATTACTAATTTATTACTTAAATATTAAAAAAATCTACTTCCTACTCTCCGCTCAATTCTGGAAAAAATTGGGCGATGCTTAGGGAACAGTGTACATCAGGTTCCTTTTGTCTATATGCAGGATAGACAATGTGAATCAAAAAAATAAATGTTTAGGATATACGTTTCTTTTTTTTGTTTTTTATTTTATTTTATTTCAATTCAACTAGCAAGATTCGATATTGAACAACAAAATCCAATCATCCTAAAAATGTATTAATCTTAACATTCTTTAATTTTCGTTTTACATGTTTTGTGCCTACGCTTAGGAGTTTATTTTCGCTCTAACATAGCAAAATGTATCTGGCTGTAAGTGTTTGCTACATTTTGTTTTTATTCCATATATTATGTATATTTTTTGTATGTATGATGATGACAAATATTGGTGGAGTAATAAATAAATAAATAAATTTTATTTAAACTTTTAAACGTGTTATTCCACACTTAGGAAAGAAAAATATTTATTTAGAAAACATATAAAAATTTGAACGTAGCTCGATGAGAAGGTATGGCTTAGTGGTCAGAGCGCCTGGTCGGCTTCCAGGAGACACGGGTTCGAGTCCTGCTACGTTCAAATTTTTGTACGTATAAGTAAATTTTATTTAGTCCCAGTAAAAAAGCATAAAAATGAGAGACGACTATAGACAAAAACATGCAATAAAATCACATTGGTTTTGATTCGAAATTAGCACAGATCAAGGTCAGATTAAGCTTAAATATAATTAAAAATATAAAATTGATTATAATACGAAAAGGTGTAAATATTTTTTTATTAATATATTATGTTTATTAATATGATGCAATAGGGCTCCCACCTTTCGTAAGAAGAACAGGTTTTTAGATTTATAGCTTCTATTATTGCTATTAGATATATTATATTATTTGTTACAGAGTAAATTTCCACGATGCGACCAATATGCATGTAAACAAATTAACTTAAGTCGATGTGATGGCAATACTTGAGTATATAACAGCTTCAGCTTCAGCTTCACGTTGTATCCCACATATAGCAGAAAAGAGAGAGGGAACCTAGTGTTACGACACTCCGTTCCCCACTTTCCGCCGAATTCTGGAGGCATTGCGTACTGAGTGGTAGAACTCAACGCCGCGCTTTGCCTCAACACCAGAGCGAAGAAATGGAAATATAAATTTAAAAAAAAAAATTATCTCCTCGAGTGGGGATCGAACCTTCAACCAGTCGGTTTTACAGTCACACTTTGTGTACCACTACTGGCCTCTATAACTATTTGTTTTTTTTCCTTTTACTCTCAAAAGAGAGCCAGTCGTGGTTCAGAGGCTTGTGCCTCTGAACCACGACTGCGCGTGTGACGCGAGAGGTTGTGGTCCGATTCCCATCCGAGGAAATAAAATATTAAATATTTTCATTTCTTCGCTCGAAAAGTGGGGGGCGGATTGTCCTGAAGCCAGGCTCCCTTTGCATACTTTGCATATATATGAAGCTGTATAAAAAGACTAGCGACCCACTCGCGGCTTCGCCCGCTTTAACTACTGAATTATTCATATAATGTACCTATGTTTGAAAAGCATTTAAGTTTACTAATGTC
>JAATLQ010038270.1:63066-87934 GCA_013421005.1 Heliconius erato x Heliconius himera
GCTTCGCCCGCTTTAACTACTGAATTATTCATATAATGTACCTATGTTTGAAAAGCATTTAAGTTTACTAATGTCAAAATTATTGAAACCTTAATGCAACCCACATTTTCGTAGCTCCAATAAGGATGTTCCAATTGTTTAAAAAAACACACACCTGAACAAATGACACAAACTACAGAAAACTTAAACGAAAGAAATTATAAACAACAGACTACCTACTATTCTCTTACCCAAAAATACTTAAACGAAAGATGTAACCAACAATGCCGCGACGAAATACATTATAATTATTGGATAACTCCAAAATACGTGCAATCGCTTCTAAATTTACTTTGCTATAGAGCCAGGCGCAGAATAGAAGCATTCTCTCGTCCATCTCCGTAACTCCAAACTACATCTGGGCGTTGGTTCCATGGCCGTGGTATCAAGCGATAACCTGCTCTAGAGCAGACACAGAGAGAGGCGTGCGGGATGGGATTGGAAACATTATCAAATGCCATCTAGGCGGTCAACTCAGTCAGGTGAGACCCTCGGTTTCCTGAGGGAGGCCTAGCTTAAACGACCAAGGATCAATGCACGGCTCATGAGTCGCATTTGGAGGAGGATAGAAAGTCCCTCGGAAGTCATCTGACGTCTGACCTCGGGCGGCCGGATATGTCACGGAGTGCTGCTCCTTAGGTGCAGGTGACCCGATACACTGGCGCAGCGGAATGCATTGGACGCGAGACAACCAATGTGTACCTCCAGGCTTTCTATTTTTAGGTTGCGGTGATGCGTGGTGTTTCTCACGTAGTATGGCGCCTGCGTCACTCGACGGAGGATGAGGTTCTGGACCACCTGCAGGATTTCTCTTTGAGTGATACTCGCTAGGGCGATGTGATGTCATCAGTGTATAGTGCGTAGAGAGCAGGTGACAAAATGCTGCCCTGGGGAACAACGGCAGCGATCGAGTCGCTGCTATACTTCGAACTCTTAACTCTCGACCTAAATGTCCTGTCACTGAGGCAGGGAGGCAAAGACATGCACGACGTTCTGGGGGAAGAAAGACGTCGTGGTATAATGGATCAATGTCTGAATGTGACGTGATAGATGTGGGTTCGATTCCAATTTTTTTGAATAAATAATAATAAATTGAGAGCAGTGGCGATGCAGAGCACAAGCGTGTGACTGTAAGCCGCAATAGGTTGTGGGTTCAATTAACACCTGGGAAAATAGAATGATTATTTTTTTGATATTTTCAAAGTGATGTTCCACAATTAAGAAAAATTTTGTTTTTATAAAACACAAAAATTAGAACGTAGGGTGACTTAAGCCCACGCCCCTTGGAAACCGTCCAACGTATGGTTCAGTTGGTCAGAGCCTTGGACGATTTCTAAGAGGCGCGGGTTCAAATCCCGCCACGTTCAAATTTTTATATGTTTTATAAAAAGTATATTAAATATTTTAATTGCTCGCCCTGGTTATTAGGATCTACTAAACAAGCAATGCCTTAAAAATTCGCCGAGAAGTAGGGAAATGGAGTGCCTTAACACTAGATTCCTAGGTTCGTTCTGACTACACTATGTATATCTTATGTGCTATGTTATTTAACGCTGTGTCCCACAGCATTAAATTGAAAAAAAGTGAGAACCCATTGCCAAAAATTACGACACACCAATCTTTACTCTCCGCCAGTCTCAAAAAGTAGTAGAAGTGAACGGAGGTTAATGCACTATAAGGTAACTAATTATAAGGTAAATATAAACAATAAAACGGTGAAGTGCGAGTCGGACTCACCCACCAAAGATTCCGTACTAATTTTATGAATATAGGTCAATCTTTTTTTTACTTTTTTGATAGATGTAAAAAGGTAAACTGACAGACGAAAAACAAGCTAAAGCTAGAATGGTTCCGATATTTTAATAGTACGTACGTACGGAACCCTAAATAAATAAGTAATATTATCAAAGCAGGTCAGTAATAAAAATGCAAAACTAACATACATATATTTTAATCAAAATAACAATCTAAAACTACTCGATTGGCAAAAACTGTAAACATTGTTGTTTACATTTTTTGCCAATCGAGTGGTTTTTTTTTGTGTAAGTAATAATTTTTGTAACTAATAATGATATTACTGCTTAATAATATGACTTGCATCATTTTGTCCCTTCTAATAAATTTAAATTAAAAAAAAAAGTTTTTGTATGTTTTATTTTTTAATTAGAGGCAAGTCGTGGCGCAGCGGCACGAGGTGTGACTGTAAAACCGACTGGTTGTGGGTTCGATCCCCACTTGAGGAGATGAAATATTTACTTAAATTTATATTTTCATTTCTTTGCTCTGGAATCGAGGCTAAGCACGGCGTTGAGTTTTGCCACTCAACACGCAATGCCTCCAAAAAGTGGGAAACGGAGTGTCTTAACACTAGGTCCCCTCTGCCTACGCTGATGCGTGCGGGATACAGCATGAAGCTGTTTTTTTTTTTTTTTATTGTACAATTAAATCACAAAAACACAATATGACGTCATTTCAAAAAAAATATGTTTGTCAGAAAATGTACAACAACATGTTTTTTTCTTTACCTGTTTATATGTTCACAGAAAAAAAATCGATTTTTTTTCTTTGACATAGCAGGGCAGGCAGAGCTAGCCTGGGCACCTAGTGTTAATATTAATGTTTCCATTTAGATACTTCCGTTCCCTACTTTCGTCGATTTCAGAAGTTCCGCCACTCAACTCACGCAATGAATGTTCACACAACACGGAATTCGGAGAAAAATGAAGAGTGGAGTGTCTTAAGACTAGGCCCTCTTTGTCTATCTTGCTACGTACGGGATACGGCGTAAAGCTACTAAAAGACCTGCGATCGATTAGACTACGATGGCGAAGCCGCAGGTCGCTCTGTACTAAATAAATTAAACACGAGTCAGTCAATTTGTTGTCTTTTGTGCTATTCCCTAGTTTTGCTAGAGACTAGTAAAATTTTTAAATATTTATTTTCCTCGAGTGGGAATCGACCCCACAACCTGTCGTTTACAGACACACGCATGCACCGCTGTGCCACGACTGTCTTCGTATAATTAGCTTCACACTGTATCCCTCACACAGCAGGGTAGGCAGAGGGAACCCAATGTTGAGACACATCGTTTAAATGGAAATATACATTTAAGTAAATATTTCATCTTCTCGAGTGGGATCGAACCCACAACCAGTAGTCACACTTTGTGCCCCGGCGCCACGACTGGCCTCACTGTCTTCATATGATCTTCAATTATATAAGACTATTAATAATAATCATAATCTACAATAATTATAAATACTAGGTACATATAAATAGAATAGAATAACTGACTGCATAATGTACACAGAGGCAAGGGCAAGTAAATAACAGTATGTTTTCTTAGTCAGCATTGCAATTGACTTGCATTAGTGTAAGCTGTGGCCGTTGTATGACTATAATAATAATAATATATTATTATAAGTATTTGAAATGATGGATTGTAAAAACGATAGTAGTAAGTTCAGTTCCCACTTGGAGATTTTTTTTTTTTTATTTTTCTTGCATATTTAGATAGTGAGGGCCTAGTGCTAAGTGGCACAAGTGTGTGACTATAAACGCGACGGTTGTTGGTTCGATTCCCAATCGGGGAGATGAAATATTTAACATTTACATTTCTTCATTCTGCTAAGATAAACTGCGAGAAAATTTCCGCTACTCGACACACAATGGCTTGAAAATTCGGCGGAAAGTGGGATACGGAGTGTCTTAACTCCACTTCACGAAGAATAATACTTAGAAAATTAGTCAGTCACTCGAAATCCATTACTTAGTTGCATAGTATAAAATGAAGAATGAAAAACCATTGTGTCTAGGTTATCTCTCGTATCGTAAGGATTCATATTAAAAAACGCTATGAAAAATTATCTATACACTAAAAAAACGTCAAATATTATCTATATACCTTATACTACTCTACAGACTCTTTTGTTACTAAGTGACAGACAATGCACTGACGAAACTTAGAAAAAAAATGAAAGTTTAAGCTTATGTAGGTAGGGATAGAGAGGGATTAAGGAGTGTCCCATACACTCCCTAATCACTAAGAAAAAAATTCAAAAGAATATCGAACACGAACTTAACTTAACTTTTCACTTATACGACGACTAGTATAAGTATATATAAAAAATCTATACCAAAAATAGTATTTTAGTAAGGAGAAGCGAAATTCCAGTAAAACTTTTGCTTTTTCTATTTATTTCCTTTTATAGAAGTTAGGTTTTGCCTAAAGCTTAGCCGCAGGGAGTACCATTTCTTCTATTAAAGAGCTTTATGTTATAAGTTTTATTTTCTTATGTTTACTTAATGCTGTTTCAATTTTTCTATTTATATTATTGTTAAATATCGTTTTGATGATTATATTATTAAAAGAAAAGTTTTCATTATGTTTTTACAATGTTTGTGGAACTCGGAGAAAAATGGGGAAAGGTGTATCTTAGCACTAAGTTCCCTCTGTCTACCCTGTTGAAAAATAAATAAAATCACGCGTATCATATTTACTTTTCCTTTAATAGAGATAATATTGTGAATATCATACATTAAAGGTTTAATTTTTATATTTTCATATAAAATCTTATATAAATTACCACAAATTTAGGCCTAGGACACGTTAAAGAACGTTACGATTAAAATATATTCATAGCAACAAAAATATATTTTAACTTATCTATATATTTTTTTATTATTATAAAACAACTATCCATAATCTAAACACGTTGAGTTTATCTCAAAATTAGAAGGGTCACAAGTTTTTTATACAATTGGCAAAGATAACACCATGACCTACGCATTTTTTGATATTTAATATAATATAGGTATATATATTGAGGCCAGTCGTGGCGCAGGAGCACAAACTGTGACTGTAAAATCGACTGGTTTTGGATACGATCCCCACTCGAGGAAATGAAATAATAGTTTACGTTAATATTTTCATTTCTTCGATCTGGTGTCGAGACACTCAACACGCAATGCTTCCAGAACTCGGCGGAAAGTGGGGAACGGAGTGTCTTAACACTAGGTTCCCTCTGCCTACCCTGCTGTGTGCAGCATACAGCGTGAAGCTGATATTTATAGGTATATAACTACTTGTCACGCACGCACATATTTACGAAAGACATAGGTAGAAAAAACTATTAAAAAAATATTTTGTTCTTTTTAATAATATGTAGTTAATAATAACATCTGTTTGAATAGACCGTAGAAACGATAAAACAGGGTGGCCAGGCGTGTCGCAGGGGCACAAGCATGCTATTGTAAACGCGACAGCTTGTGGATTCGATTCCCACTCGAGGAAATTAAATATTTTCACTTCCTCGCTCTGTTAACGAGGTAAAGGGCACAGCGTTGTGTTCCGCCACTTAAAACGCAATGTCTCCAAATTTGGACTGAAAGTAGGAGATTTAGGATTTAAGGACTGTTTTAACAATAGGTTATTAAGTTTCCAGGTTTCTTCTGCCTACTCAATTATGGAATACAGCATTAAGCTAAAAAAAAATCAACAAATTAGGATAGGCAGGGAGATCCTACCATGAAGTCACTCCATCCTTCCTCTCTACCCGGCTTCAAATGTTTTTTGTTTGCTTAGTGTCAAACGCTGCCTGACATTATTATTAAATTAACATTACTAATAATATAAATATTATTATTATTATAGTTAGATACTTCTCGACGGCATATGTAACTATGATATTAACAATAATAAGATTTCTATAGTGTTATTTGAACCCATACCTCCTAATAAATCTTAACAGTATTTCAAAGTCAACAGTAATTTTATAATAATAGGTACAAATGGTGCATTATTTATGATTTTCCTTGTAGAAGATAGTTTTGCATATTTATTATTAGGTATTAATTCCTTTAACTCAATTGAAGTATAATAATATAGATATTTTATGTTCATTTGCTTTGTTATAAGGAAATATATATTGTAAGAGTAATAAACTACATAATTTTATAATATATTCATACATGTATATGACGCCCTCGTGGCACAGTGGAGCACCGTCTGACTGTATTACAACGGCTATGGATTCTATTCGATTCGGGGGAAATAAATATAGGTTTATATTTCTCTGACTCGGAAATATTCAACTTGGTGATGGGTTCCGCCACTCAAGATGTAATTTGTCGATTTTTTTTGTACTAGAATTTTTCCTGCTGACTTCGCTGGCGTATGCGTAACCTAGGCACCTCGGTGGAAGCTCTACCAATTGCGAGCTACAATCGCCTTCGTGCCCTGAAGGGTACTTCGTGTCCGCCATTTCTCCTAGAGCATCCGCAATCTCGGTGGTTTGCAGAAGGAACACCGTCACCCTCCCACAGTAGCTAATCTAAGGTAAGTTGTTCATGCGCCCGCTCTAGAGTCTCAGTAACGTCACACCCTTGTTAAGTAGGCTTAGGCAACCCATGCTACAAAGAGCAACAACAAAAACAAATATAGAGAAAAACTCTTTAGTCAACGCGGTCAGTTAGTGGACTTAGAAAGTTGAAATTTAGCTTTTATGAGGGTTAGGGAGTACAGGGAAGCTAATAGAATCCTCTATTTTTGAAACTCCTACTGAAATTGGAAAAATCGGTTGTCCCATTTGACTAAGAAAGGAATTATTAAAATTCCTACACAACGAAATGCTTACAAAATGGAATTTTCCATTTTACATCTTGAAATAAACAGAGTTGCTAAAACTTACACATAGTTATATAATATGGTCATATGTACAGCAATTAATTACCATATATAAATAAACCTTGACTTGTAGTTGTCATAGCAACCTGAGATCGTATCTACTCGAACATTGTATTAAAATATTCACGTTTTAGTACCTATTACGTCAATACTTTTTAAAAATATATCTTATTCGGTTTTCCGTAGTTATCTCTAGAACCATCCAAAAATATATTTAAATATAAGGTACCACTACCTTTTAGCTATTAATAGATTTAAGCTAGTAATGGATCAAAATAAATAAATAAATAAAATTAATTACATTTTTATATTGTTACAGGTTATCTGGTTGTGTTCTTAAAAAATGTCTGCGTTTTAAATCAAATTAAAATATGATTCCTCCGAATGAGATTGAGTGTTTCTACAACTATTTTTTTTGCAACCACTGCACTACGATAGTTCTATTTTAATAAAATATTATTTTGAGCTTCAAGCTGTATCTTACACATAGCAGAGAGAAGGGAATTAGGAAAACTAGTGGTAAAACTCTCCATTCCCATTCAGACACTTCTGTTCCGCTGAATTTTGATAGCATTGAGTGGTGGAACTCAACTCGCATTACGTCGTTACCAGTGCATATGCGTAGTGCGTATTCCATTTCCCCAATTGGAAATCGAATCCACTACTGTAGCACTTACAGCCGCACCTGCTGCGACCTGCTTTACTTTACCTATCGAATAATATATACATATATTTTACACAACTTATATATACCACAACTTATATATACCATGAGGCCGGTCGTGGCGCAGCGGCACGAGGTGTGACTGCAAAACCGACTGGTTCTGGGTTCGATTCCCACTCGAGGAGATGAAATATTTACTTAAAATTTATATTTCCATTTCTTCGCTCTGGTGTCGAGGTTAAGCGCGGCGTTGAGTTCTGCCACTCAACACGCAATGCCTCCAGAATTCGGCAGAAAGTGGGGAATGGAGTGTCTTAACACTAGGTTCCCTCTGCCTACCCTGCTGTGTGAGGGATACAGCGTGAAGCTATTTTTTTTTTTTTTTTTAACTTATATATAAGAGTCGTAGCACGTGACTTAATACTGAATATAAACGTAAAATTCCCGTCCCCGTATGAGCTCCGTTTTATTCTCTAAATGACGTAGCTGTTAAATTTCAGCGTTGTACGCCACGTATTAGCTGTACCTTGTCTGTCAGTCACTGATTATAAGTAAAATGACAGATTTTTGTTAACTTTTCTCATAACTTTCTGTATAATATTATATGGTATATACATAAACTTCTATATATGTTTTTAAGTTCTGAGATATTAAAACGCGTGTTGGTCTATCACGATTTTCTACTTAAATATAGTGTTAGAGAATCTTCTTAGAATATTGATACTTAGTTTGTTATTACTAAGAACCTACATTAATATAAAAGTCTAAATAACATAAACAGATATCAGAATAAATAAAAATTCATATATAATATGATCATTATAGAAGAAGACTGTTAAAAATATGACTGCTATGAAGAAGCGATCTCTTCGTAGGATATCAGCGGAATGAGTTTAGCTGATTGAAACCAATGAAAAAATACACAGTAGAGCCTCGTCTACTTTATCTGATATTACTGATAAAAACTTATATAAAAAAATCATTTTAGAAAACAAAAACCCCGACTGCATAACCTTAAAAAGGAAAAAGCCAGGCCAATAATTTGTTAGCATTAACAGTCGGGACCCCTTTATATTTTGCGGGGTCCCTAGTAAATATTTAATTTGTTGAAAAATTCCTTATAGGTGACGCCTGTAATTCTAATAAACTATTGGGCTTGTGTTAATATCATGAGGATTTGAACCAGCTTTCGACAGTCCACAAGAGTAGGCTATGATTGCTACTACGCCGAGTATCCACATTGAAAAAATAATAATTGTATAAGCTTTGTTAGTATTACGGTAAAGATAACCATGATATATTTTTTTTAAATTCTTATGTTGAGCTCTTTAATTTACCCATATTGTAGTAATAAAAAAAACAGATGCCATATTTGTTTTTTTTAACGTCACACTTGAGCTACTGAGACAAAACTAATGACACCTCAATTATGTAAATCCATTCAGTGGTTCTGGAGAAATAAGGTAATAAAGAATATTACATACATATGTACATACACGCGCGAAAAACATAACCTTCGCTTAGCAGTCGGGAAAAATCACTTTCAATAAACTTTTTTATTATAGAAAGACATAGAAATGATTAAATACCAGTCAGTGTATGTGCCAAATAAAGAATGAAATCGGCTTTCATTGATTTACATGATTTGGTAAAAAAATAGATTGGAACTTAATAATAGATTGTGTACCAAGCTGATCCAGACGCATTTCAATAAAATGGCTGTTTATAAAAAAAAAATGGCTCTAGGTTATGCTTTTTAACTTTAGTGTCACTGTATAATCAGGTAGTCAGTCACTGTTAACCACGTTGACGTGAGACATTAGTGGCGGAAATAAACGCCGCGTTTTGTCTACCTAAATTTCCTTAATAGAGGTTCGAATTCACATCCAACGCATATACAAGCACACCCATCCACCCTCATTTCAAAATCAGCTTCACACTATATCCCGCACACAGCAGGGTAGGCAGAGGGAACCTAGTGTTAAGACACTACGTTCTCAATTTTCTGCCGAATTCTGGAGGCGATGCGGGTTGAGTGGCAGAACTCGGTGCCGCGCTTTGCCTTTGCACCATAGCGGAGAAATGGAAATATAAATTTAAATAAATATTTCATCTCCTCGAGTGGGAATCGAAGCCACAACCAGTCGGTTTTACAGTCACACTTTGTGCCCCTGCGCCACGACTGGCCTCATTTCAATACTGAATATTCCAGTAAAACAAAACAAATACGACCTACTTATTCACTACAAGGTTTTTATTTGAGAACTTCAATACTTATAGTTGTAAAAAGACAGACGTTACTGTTAACCGATCGTATCGCGGAAGTCGGGAATCCAATTGAATGTACGAGTGGACATGAAACTAGCGGTGATTTAAAGGTTTTTTTATAAATATTATATATTATAATTTCAAACTTTTTGTTCTATTAGAGGATATTGTCCAGCACATTGTGGTTTGAATGGCTCGTGCTATGTCAATGAAAAATTTAAGCCAAATTTCAGCGTTTAACTCTGCGTGGTTATATCTACTTTGTGTGTCAGTTCCCTAGTTACACGTTAGCGGAAATGTTTTAATTTTTTTTTTTATTTTACTACGTATTCCACATTTATCAGTGTAGGAAAAGAGAAACTAGAGTTAAGGTAGTCGCTTTTCTACTGACGAGACATTGCAAGTTGAGTGTCTAAACTCAACGCCGCTCTTTGTGTAATGGGATTCGAAGAACACGTGATACGGAACTTTTATATATTTTTTTTAGCTTTACGCTGTACAGAGTAGGGAGAGGGAACCTGGGAATGTAGTGTTGAGACACTTCGTGCCCACTTACCGCCAAATTCTTGTGGCATTGCGTGTTAATTGGCGAAACTAAATGCTGCGCTTTTTTTCCTTACCAGAACGACGAAACGAAAATATAATATTAAATATTTCAAAGCCCCAAGTGAAATAGAATAAGCTACCGTCGCGTTTACTGTCACGCACGCTTGTGCTGATCTTGTGTGATCAGACGTTGTCTTCATCTAGTTAATTCATATACATTTATGCATTCAACATACTATATTTAATAGGTATATTATAAATTATAATAAAATGTATTTCATGTGATGTATAAAATTTACATATATATTAATACTAGTGACTAGACCAGATTCAATAGAAATTTCTGCAAGGGTCACGAAGCTGAATTTCTTCAGAAATTATTCAAATTCAAAGATAAAACCTGCTTGATTTAATATTAAAGTAATACTTTTTTTTAGCTTCACGTTGTATCCTGCATATAATTACATACTACAGTAGATAGAGGGAACCTAGTCTTAAGATATTACGTTCCCCACTTTTTGCTGAATTTTCGAGATATTGCGTGTTAAAAACTTGCACAACGCACAAGGAAATGAAAACGCTATATAAATTTCAATCATTTATTCTACAGAAAGGGAATCGATCTTATAACCATCACGCTTACAGTGACACGCTGTGCCATTGCGCGACGGCCTCAAAATAATACTAATATATAATGTATATAATGTTAGTTTATATATGTATAAAAATATATAAACATTTTTTGACTTAGTCAGACAGCTTATTAAACTTACTTATATAAATTATATGAAAACTACTCAGCTTAGAAAAAAACTTCTTCACATTCCATGAAATTATCATGTTGGTGGTGGTCTCACCGAGCTGTTGCTGCTGAAGCTGAGAGCTGAGAAGGTAAGGACTTTAGAGCAATGCTTGGGAGTTGGAACGAAAGCGTAGGCTTAAGGTAATCCCCCTCTTTTCCCTCCAGGTTAAAATGCGCAATCGCAACTCCTCTATCTACCTAACCTAAATATATTTTAAGTCCAATTCCTAATAAAGAATCGAATTCACGACCACTGATCATATTAATTACTAAACTTACTCTCACATTCTGTTACCACGCTCACTAACTAGCCTCTTAAAGGAAAACATTATTTTATTCTCTTAAAGAGTTAACAGGTGTTATTTGTATTCTGATCAACGATTAAAAGTATTTGAATAGCATAATAAATTACATATTTCTATAAATTACTAAGTAAACGTTTGATGGTATCACGTACGAGTATGTACTTAGTAATAAGTTTGATTTCCGTACTATTGTTTATACTACAATGATTGGAGACTTGTAGAAACGTTAATTAAAGAAAAACAGAAAGACAAAATAATATGTTCAGAGTATTCATCCACGATCATTGCTTTTACACTTGGATGCTGTCACGCTGCCACAATTGTGTTTTTTTTAAACCTACAATATAATTATTTAAATAAGTTAATAGGCCGTAAATATTTTACATAACGAAGCTAGGCGCGTGGGCCTGGGCAGGCAGTCCTGACTCGTTAGGTTTTCGATCATACTCAAAACTCGGTGAAGTCAATGACGTCTTAGTACAACGGTTCAGTCTTTGATGGACGCTCGCGAAGTGTTGGAGATCGCAGGGGAATGCCCTGCGTACGCTTATCAGGGGGGATTTCGACCGTTGCATTTTGCCCTGTCGCGCCGAGGCACGGACGTGCCGTGAGACAGGACTCGCCCCGCCGCCTCTTACGGCGGCGGAAGTTCACATCGCTCGTTCCCATTATTATAAGGACGACGCGTCATTTACCCCACTTCCCTATAAGTCTATAAGCTGACAACTGACAGTATTGCCATCCTCTGAATACACCCAAGTCAAACAGCTTGACGTTCTGTGTTCATACTCTGCGACACGGCCATCTTGACATGTCACACGTCCTCGTATGATGCCGTAAGAAAAGGTTATTCAGTATCAAACTTATATCTCGGCCTATCCTGATTCACAGTTCTCTAAACTAACATTTTTTTTCCAAACAGCTACATCTTACTTGACAACATTCATCTCATGCATTATGTAACCACCTCTATTAATATACTACTACAATAAATTTTGTTGACACACTATACAACGATACACAATACTACCTAAATCAACCTATCATTTTGCTATGAACAGTACTCCATTACACTCCATACATTTGCCTCAACATAAAAGTCACTACCGTCACCTAAATCGAGTGACAGTAGCTCTTGCCACTCAATGAATGACGATAACCTAAAGTATTGTCTCCATCAAGCAATACAACCACTTACATAATCACCTAAATCGAGCGATATGCTATTACTGAGTTTAGAAAACAATACTAATATAAAATTCAATTGCTCATTGTCACATACACATTGGCACCACCAAAATTTACCTCAACAAAATCAATTGGTTGCTGACCACTATACAGTGGTCTACATCGTTTCATCATCTTCAACTTGTCGTCGATTTTGTCTGATTTCACTCCTCGTTCGGCATGTCGCAGCGGCTCCTCATGGGTATTGATGACACAGATTTTGAAGAGCTGTTCCTGCTACGCCCCGCCACAGCTGGCAGTAAACAAGTCCATGAAATTGGTGCACGTCATACCGCAAAATGATACTTAGATTGAGCACAGCTACAATGAGATCTAGCCATTAAGTGCAGGACTCAAGGTCACCATCAACGGCAGCCCTTCGAGTAATGCATATATTCTCGGTTATAATTCACGCACGAGCATTCATAATTCATAAACACACTAGTATTTTTCTAACAATGTTCGAATGGTTACAGTTCAATTGTAAGTCCAATAGATGGCGCTGTGCATAAGACGTCGTTTTCTGAATCGCGCTGGTAAGATTCGCGCTAGTCAAGCCCTACCGAAGAAAACAAATCCAAAGTCAACATAACAAGGCGCTAAGAAAACTCACTACGATCTCCGCATGGAGCCTTTTAAGGAATATATCCACCGCCTCGCACAAACATTCTACGGCAGCGTAAACACATCCGAACAGGGAACTGATAAAACCGCACGACTCCAGCATCACAAATGAAACCAAAACAAGTCGACACAACTCACCCAGGGACACGTCCATATTAGTGGACGGCAATTGCAACCATGGCCAGATGCCTGATGCCATTTACCCACCCAGAAGTGAGGTGTGAGAATACCCGTGTGCTGGTAAGATTCTGGACAAAAGAATGACTTTAGAAGCGTCTTATTTATTTGACTGTTGATAAATTCATGTTTTTTTTCAAAGTACAATTGTTCATAGTACGTTAGTACTTTTTTTTACAATTTTGTTTACTTTGTAGTTATACAAAGTAAACAAAATTGAATTAGTGGTGAAGATTACCTTCGTAACAGTTTAGCTTAAGTCGGAATTATTTCAACATAGTGATAAAAAATGACTTAGTATTCAAAGAAATATCGAATATGTTTTTCAGTCGTTCTTACCATTTTTTTAGGAAACGTATAAAAAAATTAACTTTTGAGAGCAACCTCTAAAAAAATGTTTCTCAAAAAAAAAATGCCCTGACACTGTGTATATAAATCTCCCGCAGTATTATTTCATAATTTATCGACACGTACCGATATTGCACTATTGCATCTGTGCATGTATGTATATGCCAAGGGTATTTAAGGATACATACTTCAAAATCCTTATAAGATAACTTTGTCATTTGTCCGTCTGTCCGTCTGTCAAGACAATTTTTTTACAAAATCGCTTAGGTATATACCTCAATGTTTAAGTCCATATTCCTAAAAAAAACTATCTTCTAAATCATCGCAATCAAATGACGTCGATAAAATATGTGGGTTTATTCTTCGTTATTTGTCGCATTTTCTATCAAAACTAGGGTACAATTACGAAATTTGTTAAGAAGTTAAAACTTACGGCACGTATAGAGGAAAATTCCAAAATTATTCTCCAAAAATTGATAATTTATTGTATTTGTGTCACAGAAAAAAACCAACAGGTATAAATTTTAATCTGTACTTAATTTGATACAAAATGACAACTTTAATAAGTTATTCTTTTGGTTTATCTCCATTCATGAAACTGGTACGAAACTCTCGGGGTATAAGTACGACTATGAACTTGACCGAAAATGTTCAGTATTTTATAGATTATATAAAAATGGCTAAAAAAATTGCTATGCATATTTGACTAATAATATATGTTACTAATTTAAAAACTGTACTATTATGGCTGTTTGTAATATCTCTATTTCTTAAATTAATAATCATGTAATTGAAGCGGGCAAATCCGCGGGCAGGCCGCTAGTAAATAAATAAATACGTACTAACTCGTGTAATATTTGAATATAGAGAAATAAAGAAAAATTTAAAGAACATCTGGTTATATATATGATCAAATGTTCTCTAAATTTCTAAGAAATAAATATGTGTATTTAAAATTCTGAAAATTAAAGTGATCTAACTTTCTGTCATACCATTAACATTCAAATATTGAAATTTGACAGGTCATACGAATATCATAGACATATTATGACAGACAGTAGATTTCTGATAGTATGCTCTAGTAACAAAAAATAATAATATGTAACAAAATATAAGATAATTAGTATAATGAATCATTACGAGGCCAGTCGTGGCGCAGGAGCACAAAGTGTGCCTGTAAATCGACTGGTTGTGGATTCGATTCCCACTCGTGGAGATGAAATATTTATTTCATTTCTTCGCTCTGGTGTCGAGGGGAAAGCGCGGCGTTGAGTTCCGACACACACGGACGTCCTAACACTAGCCCTCTGTCTACCTTGCTGTGTGCGGGATACAGAGTGAAGCTGAAAAAAAAAAATCATTATAAAATTGGTTATTTATTTAAATATATTTATATACGAGTATATCGCTAGTTCAAGATGGTTTTAGATGAATTGTGTATGTTCTTGAAAAAAATAAATGTTTACTTTTTCGAGAATACTTGAAACAAACAACAATTGCCAATCAGTGGACAATCTAAATTAATTAATAATGTTTGAAGTAAATTATCAATTCTTTTTTAAAGAGTTCGGAGCTGGCACTTGCCACCCGAATGAAGGCATAAGTGGTCCCGAAATGCACATTAACATTCGTTTGCTTTCCACTCTATATTAGCTCTTCTCTCTCCCTAACTATTCAAATCCAAAATTGTTCTATTAAAGCCGTCTTTGAATAATTTCTAGAAATGAAGTAATATTCTTTATTGTGCAAAGATATATAAGAAAATATATTTAGTTCACAAAGGTGGACCTATCCAGTCAACCTGTGAAAGTTATATTAAAAGTAAATTAAAATGAAATAGTAAAAAAACATGAATAAAAGACTGTACCGTTGAGTTTATTATCGGCTTTTCTTAGTAGAATTGCCTTACGGGTCTATGGCATCTTTATGTTCATTCGACGATTCAAAAATGCTGCATACGCCTCTGCCACTGTTGTAAATCTCTTCATACATGTCTCGAAGGTCAACTGAGATCTCTTCCTGCCTTAATCTTACCAATTATATTAATAAATTTTCCATTATTGTATCACTCCTTCGAGCACGTTTTACTTCATTATCATTTTGACATCTCCGATGGTATTTGCCATTTTGTCTATTTGAATAAAGTATATTTTGAATATCCTATTCCATTTGATCAGCAGTCTTGAAACAGGGGCACAAGGGTGTAAGTGTAACGCGACGATTATGGGTTCGATCCCCACTCTAGGGGATTTCATTATTTTTTATTATTATTTCCAATTTTTGCTTTCTCTGCCTAGTGTGCGGAATACAATGTGAAGCTGATTTGATTCGAATATTTTGAATTTGAAAACACCTATATGTATATCTTTCATAATATTTCACAACTCTTCGTGTTTTTGCTAAGATAATGTTGATTAGTACTAGATATAAGATCATTAAGGTATAATTGTCTTATATGAGCATAATTATGTAAACTGATTCCTTAAGTGATTTTTAATTGTTGTTACAATTATCCACTTTCATAATATTATTAAATATTGCTTTATGCTTTATAGGGGGTCGATAACTCCTTTAGGGCTCCGGTTCTGATTAAAAACTATAGATTAATATCATAAAAATATACATATTATAAAAAACTATTTAGTTATTTAGTCATAAAAAATTGTAAATTATTCATATACGATTATATGTATATATCTCTCTTTTGTTACTCATAGACAAAGCACAGCCTAAAATACTGTTGAAATCTAAAATTTATTAATCAGCACCATAAGAGAAGAAGAGAAAATTTCTTGAAATTTTTACGTCAATGACAAAAAAGTATGTAATAAAGCGAAATAAAAGTATCAAAAATGTTAAAAATGTTTATATTTCAACATAACTTTACGAAATATTTAGTTACTGTATATGGTAGACAATTCAGAATATTCCAAGGTGTTTTTAACTGGTTCAGTAAGGCTTTTAACCTTTTCCAAGAGAAATTAAACATATAGTAAATTAAATTAATTATTGATAAGACTTACTATTGTGCATCTTTTTGTTTAAATTCTGTTCAAGAATTGAGTTATCAGTAGAAAGAAAAAAATTAGCTTCACGCTATATCCCGCAAACAGCAGGGTAGACAGAGGGAACCTAGCGTTAAGTCACTCCGTTCCCTACTTTCTGCCGAATTCTGTAGGCATTGCGTGTTGAATGGCGAACTCAACGCTGCGCTTTGCCTCGCCACCAGAGCCAAGAAATGGAAATATAAATTTAAGTAAATATTTCACTTCCTCGAGTGGGGATTGAACCCACAACCAATCGGTTTTACAATCACACTTTGTGCCCCTGCGCCACGACTGGCGTAAGTAGAAAGAACCTAGGTCCTTTAACCTCCTTATAAAACATAATAAATAATGTTTTTTTTAATATAAAAAAATAATTATATTTTGCATTCATATAATTTATTTAATTAATTGAATTATCCAAATCGAAAGTGTCGGCTAAATACCAATACAAAAAGTAAATAAACATGGTTTCTCTTTTTATTCTCATGACTATTAAACACAGCATAAAATAACAATATCTTATTTTATAGAAATGTCACTGTTCAGCGTGATGGATGCTGTCTTGGAGCGTACTCTTCATATGCCTGTCAAAGCGTGGTACCGTGCCCCATCCAGAATTCGATGGGCGACTTTAGACTCTGAGAATCAGGGATGAATTCTAAAGAAAATTACCTCTTGTGTTGATACTCTCCTAGAGTAATATCTATGTTAGTGTCGCTATCACATTGCGTGATGGAATTTGGGTTATATACCAACATAACCTACTGCGAAACACGCAGTGGCAAAATGCTTCACTTAATGCCGGCTTATAATGGCGAGGGTAGTAGCAATCAGGTCGAGTCTGCCCTATAAATGTTGTCGTCGACATGATTCTCATATAAATACTAGTACTAGCCAAAACTAGTATCATGCTGATCTACATGCAATTTGTAGAAAATCATTGTAGGTATATTTTCTATATTTTCAATAGAAGTCTTTCTATGGTTGGTCTTTCTAGTAAGGTGCCCTCTGCCTATCTTGGTGCGGGATATAGCGTGAAGCTGATTTGATACAATATGAATGGTTCAAAGTTTGATTAAATCTAACCTGTAACTTTTCAAGTAACTTTTGACCTACTTTTAAGTAACAATGTATTTTATCAGCAAAATATTTTAGTATTTTTTTATAGCTTCATACTTATAGCCGCACATAGCACGGTAGAAAAAGGGAATCTAGTGTAACATTCCATTTCTCTTTAAGTCACTTCCATATTCCACTTTCCGCCGAATTGTTAAGGTGTTGCGTATTGAGTAGCGAAACTCAACGCCGCGCCTTGCCTCGTTACCAAAGCGATAAAATTAAAAGATTAAATGTCAAGAATGAACCCACGCCGCCGCTAACAGTTGCACGCTTGTGCCCCTGCACCAGGATGGCCGCATTTTTTAATTATGTTTGTTACTATTTATATTTTATTGAACTACTCTAAATTTATTATTGGAACAAGAAGGAAAAACATCAACAATATTCCAATTATATATAGTTTTATTCTTATGGTTTTTGAATTAAAATTAACTTGAAGTAATAAAAATATACTAATATGGAAACAGGACGGGAGATCTATATATATTATGTAGATCTCCCGTCCTGTTAACATTTATTTGTATATGCAGGTGTAGGATACACCTGCATATACATTTGAGTAACATGTCCTTTTATTGTAGTTACATGCATTTTTTTATTTTTTACGGTCTGTCCCCCATATACCAAAGGGAACCTAGTATTAAAATACTTCATGCCCCCCTACTTTCTGCGGGATAAGAAAAAAAAATTATAAAATAGACGATTAGAAAAAAACATATATGGTAGGTCAAAAAACACTGAATTCTGTTTTGAAACAGGATTTCTTAGAAGAAGCTGTCCAAGTTGGAGAGCAATAGTATTTTTTTATTACAATGCTATTATAAAAAGGGCTAATTGAATTCTAAAGAGCAAATTACACAGTATTGTGAAAGAGTATAATAATATTTTAGTTTATTGTCAGGTTTGGAAAATTAGATGATTAGAATCGCAATCTATCTAAGATTGCGATTCTAATCATCTAATTTTCCAATTAACCTATGAATTTTCGAATTTTCGAATTAACCTATGAATTTACTATAGAAAGTGTTAGAAAAAGAAATGTGACCAAAATAAATTTATAATAATTTAAGAGTACTGTGAAACTTTGTAATTTGGCGGAGTTATATTTTTGTGTACACTCGCAAAGAATATACAAAATGTGAGTCAAACAATATTTCAATTGTATCGAGTGCATTTTTGTTCTAGGAATCCTAAAACAGGATTTGAGTTTTTTAGTGACAAATTTACTAAATTTGTCTTAATACATTTTAGATAATATTAGTTTACCTAATAAAGTACTCAAACAGAATTAAATTTTCTCACAAATCGACTTCATTATTATTAATCATATTTATTGCATGCAAATTATTAAATGCAATAAATGCAACCACATTTATTGCATTTAATAATTTGACATTGTTAATATTGGATTTTTACGCCCAATATTAATAATCTATCTCCTATCCCAATCTTCGATTGTTCCATACATCTATCCAATCTAGAGATTGGATTATAGAACATGCAAGGACTGCAAAGAAAGTAGAAGAAGAAATACTTTATAAAACGAAAGTTATGATGAAGTTTACAATATTTTTAAATATTTCCGTCTCAGAGAATCAAGAATTTTCTTTACATATATGCGTATGTGTATTGTCGTCAAGCAGCAACTATGCTATTACGGTTAACCCTTTCTCGCTTCAGTAATTTTAAAATCATATTCAAATCAAGTGTTGATATCATGTTTTAACATTTTTCAAAGTGTTATTCCACACTTAGGAAGTTTCCAGGAGGCGCGAGTTCGAATCCCGCTACGTTCAAATTTTTATACATTTTCTAAATAAATGTTGATATAATTTTATGCAATCCTTATTATTACTTCTTCTATATTTTGTTGAGAGCCTACCTCATCATTATTATAAATAACGCTTTATTGCACTTCAAAGACTTAATCCCTAACAGAGATTTCTTTCCGTCCACTTATGGGTGTAAGAGAAAGTAAAACATTATAGGCCTTGAAGTGCAAGTTAATGTATCTTAACTTACATGTAAAGACATACGTGTACAAGATACATTTTTACAAAATATATTTATATACATAATATAATAATATAGTAAAAGTAAACTAGTAAAAAAATACTATTCAATATATATTATGGTAAGTAGTAATATAGGATGCAGATGGTATTAAAATATTTCCATTGCTAAGATTTTTATTAAATATTTTGAATAAAACTTTAGTAAGTCTTATTAAATTCGGAACTACTACTTTGTTATTGTTCTATTGTTTATTTTTATGTATGCACTTTTTCCAATTTTGGAAAAAGTGCATACATAAAAATAAACAAATTGCTTAAAATGTCTAAATATTGAAATTAAGTATTCAGTTAATGACTGTACTTTGAGGATACTGTATAAAAAATGCGTGAAAATAAAAAAGAAAACATGAAACACAAATTATTGTTTAAACGCAAACCACTACCTCGTTATTTACATCTTCATCATAAAGATCAAGGGTATCTTAAAATATATAATGGAAAGATATTTTTATGAATTTCTCAATATCAATATATAGAAGAACGGAAAATAACATAATTAAATTATTGTATAATTGGCAAAGGAGATTTAACTCATATTTTAAATACGTTTCAAATTAAGTGGTTTTTTTTTGTTATGTTTATCTTACTTTATATATTTTACTGGAAACACTGAAAACCAAAACACTATTCAAAGTTTTTTAGTCTACGATGATAATATTTATTAAATCGTAACCCAAATACACTAAAATTACGTTAGGAAGAAATATTTTAAGCGTAAATAAAATAAAATACTATTTTACCATTGAAAGATAAATGTGAAACATATGTCTGAAATGTATTTTGTTAATCATTATTTATTTTTTTTCAAAATTGGCCAACTTGCAATGATTAAATTTATTTTATATCATATATACCTTATAAATAATAAAAGTAAAATATCTTATTTTATTTTTATTATTTTATCATCACGTATGTCATACAACAGAAAAGCAAATGATCACACATTTTTAACACCACCGTTGCGCGTTGCATCGGGAACCTAACACTCTGCGGTGTTTATCTAATATGATAAGACATCTTTGATAAGAACTCATTCCCGCGACAGCATTTAAAAATATTAACAAAAATCATATCTTAATAAATTTATGGATAACTTCTTCTGTCATTGCCTATCATAATTTAAGCCTTAATATTATATCTATAAATGTAAACTGTAACCAATATATAAATTAAATAAAAAAGTGTTAAATTATGAATCATAAACATAGCGTAAATATTCATTCATCAATATAGTATAAAAAACAGCAACATCAACTTTTTTAATCAATAAAAAAAACATGGTACAAAGTACCGCGGTGGCACAAAAACATGAATAACAAAATAAAAAAAATATGTCCCAGATACTTCACCAGCATTGGTCTATTTACATATAAACACGATGATCGATCTTAAGACCACATGGCGATCTTAGATCAATTAGACTGTAGCTAAAACATATGTTATTTTTAATGAATTATACCACAAAAATAATACTCCAATTATTCGTTAGTAATTTCTCTAAATATTTTCCTTTAAAACCTTTTGTCTAAAATATTTATATTACATATAAACATAGTGGGGAACCCTTTTGTGCTTCCTCTGCCTACCCTGTTGTGTGCGGGATACAGCGTGAAGCTGATTTAATTTTGATTTAATTTAACCTATATTACAACATGTAAATATTGCACAAACTAACATGCTATATCGAATAAAAAAAACAAAATCAACTTTTAATTAACACACAACAAAAACATGGCACCAAATACCGTTGCGACACAAAAAAGGAACAACAAAACGTGCGGCGTGCGCCGTGTTAATTCACTTACATTGGTCTATTTATACAAAAACTCGCTGCTCGGCGGTCGAGTAAGCATTGTCGCTTGCGGTCTCAGATCAGACAGATCGATACGTGCGCATGATTTTATTGTATTGGTTTTAGCGATAGTAAATAAAGTATAGTGTTTCGTCTTTTGGATAGTGATTATGTGTATTGACATTTAATTTTTTTTTATTGATTTTTTTTGTATAATTTCGTAAGTATGTTTTTTTGTTCTTTTTTCTGTTTTTTTTTGTGTTTATTATTGATTTATCACATTGCCATACATACTACATAAGTAGGATTATATATGTAAAATTGTAATTTAAAATATCAACAATAATTCGTCGTAAGTACGTAAAATTTTTGCGTGTGTGTTTATGGATTTGTTTGCTTATTTAATTTTTTTTGAAATTAGAGTATTTCTTTAAATGAGTTTAACCTAAAAAATATTGTTAACACATTATTAACATATTTTAAATAACATACAGTAGGTACAGAGCTAAAAATGAAAATAAAGAAAGATAACCTTAAAATTTAAATATGATAAGCTAAAATTATTATCATCACAAATATCTGTTAATTTATCTAAAACACTCGTATGTCCCAAGAAAAAAAATATACTTATGGCAAATTATTAAATAATTAATTGTTCTCTAATAGAAAACTATAATATTATAAAATATTATAAAAAAATTATATTGTTAAATAAAAAAAAATATATTGTTAAATAAAAAGAATATATACAATCAAAATACATCATATATCTATATGTTATCGGACATCGAGGAGATATTTTTAGTCAAATACTTGTCAACATAAAGTCGCCACTTGCACTCGCCGGTATCTGGCCAATGACAGTTGTACTACCTATTTATAACATAATGAATATAACTTACTATATAGATATAATATACATATAAAAAAACATAATTTAATACAGTTATATGAGTGATTCTCGTAAAAGTTGAATTTTGTATGACAAGTAGATACTATTTAATTTAAAATAATTCTATTACATTTTATTCAAATGTTATATAGTAAATTATTTTATAAAAAAAAAGTTTCATGCTTTACCTACCACAGCAAATTCAAAGCTGAATGGCGGCGGCGGAGCTCAACACCGCGCTTACTCTTCCAGAGTAGAAATATGTAAATAATTTTAAATGAGTGACTATCGAATATCATTGAGGAATTGTCAACTTTAAGTTCATTTAAGTTTTATTAGACTGAGGAAACAGTATTAATTTAATAAGTTTTGCTTATAATGTAAAATTGAAAAATAAAAACACTTGCAGTAATTAATTTATTTACTTAGACAACATTGCTTACAAAAACAAAAACGGAAAATCTGCAAATCAGCCGTTTAAACAATAAGTAAATAAAAAAATATATATATGTCACAGCATTTTTCTAGAACTGCTCACCACAGCATAAAGTTTTGAAAAAAATATTCCATAGTTGTATGACCTCGTATTTATATGAATTTAAAATATATTAGAGATACATTAAATATAATTAAAATTCATTAAAAAATATATTTATCTGTCGCGTACGTATTTAAAAAGCATAATATATATATGTATATCCACATATTTTTATAGACGCCTTCGTGGCTCAGTAGGGTAGTGGTACAGCGTCTGACTGTATATGTTCTGTATGTATTTCCACTCGGGGAAAAAAAATTCTCGTTCTAGTAAGAATACGAAACACGGCGTTGAGTTCCGCCACTCAACAGGCAATGTCTCGGCAATATTGAACGGAAAGTAGGAATAGTGAAACAAAAAATATATGTTTAATCATATATTTTAATCTATTTATAGTTTGTTATTGAAATTTGTTTACTCTAAAACTGTCTAATGACAAATATTCAAAAACAGATCAATTATAATTTTAAAGGCTTAATACGTTGGAAACAAAAAAATATACTTCAACAACGGTAAATAAATTTTGTTATATCTAATGATGTTACTAAAATCATTAAGTAACATAAAACTGTTTTTAACCTTGGACTAAAACTGTGTCTGTGTATGTGTCTATTTGTATGTTTGTGGTATCGTAGCTCCCAAACGGAACCGATTTTGATTAAGCATTTTTCTAGAAAATTTATTTAGCTGAGATTGTGGGCGTTTTCCATAGGGATTCTTCTTTTTATATTGGATGTTTTTTATGATCAATTGTTACGGATATACCGGATGTATGTATATAGGGGAGAGGGGGGTAGCTTTGAACAGGGGCACCTTTGAAAATATGTGTTAACAGAACTATTTTAAAAAGAAATTTTGGTAGATTTTTTTTGAGTAGTGAGAGCACTAATCTGCACACGTGTCACTTGTCACCGCTGGTATATGAGAACCAGTTGTTGAGTTACGAGGAGTGTTTGATTTTGAGTAAAATTTTAGGCATTTTTAAATAAACGCGTAAGGATCGCAGGGATCCAATTCAAGGTATATGGTTTTATTTTTTCCTCTTTTAGTTAGAATGTTTCATATATCATGCAATAAACTAGAAATCACTACAATTTTCAAACATTTACTTGAAAAAAAAAGTTTGTAATTTTTTAATTACCACTGAGGCAGCTTTGAACAAAATAAAGGGGGCAGTTTTGAATATTCTTAAATGTAAAAAAATACCGCGAAAAAAAAAAAACAAAACTATAATTAACTTTTCTTTACAAGAAACTGACTCAAAAATGCATTTGGAATCAGAAGAAGAAGTGACAATTTACTGTAAAGAGAATGAAGATACTGAAATCTGTGCGTATGAAGACTACGAAATGGAATTAGACTACAACTTAATAAATATTGGAGACTTCGTTTTAGCGAATGTCTCATCATCTGTGAATAATAAAAAAGTAGCTTGTATTTTTTTTTTCTTTCTTGAGAAAGAGGACAAGTGCTACGTTAGTTTTTCAAAAGTCTTGAGGCCAGTCACGGCGCAGCGGCACGAAGTGTGACTGTACAACCGACTGGTTGTGGGTTCGATCTCCACTCGAGAAGATGAAATATTTACTTAAATTTAAAATTAAAAATTAAATAAGCTTCACGCTGTATCCCGCACACAGCAGGGTACGCAGAGGGAACCTAGTGTTAAGACACTCCGTTCCCCACTTTCTGCCGAATTTTGGAGGCATTTCGTGTTGAGTGG
>JAATLQ010038271.1:0-48288 GCA_013421005.1 Heliconius erato x Heliconius himera
CTGTCTGTCGACATATTTTTGTCCGCATTTTTCTCTGAAAGTACTGAACCGATTTACTTGAAAATTTCACCAATTGCTTTGTTTTAACTCAACTTAAGTACTAAAGTTTGGTTCATCAAAATCGGTTCATTAAAAAAAAAGTTATCGTCATTTGAATGAACTCAAGGCATTAGTTTGCCTGCGAATGTTATATAGAAATCGCGCTGGTAAGATTACTGGCTAAAGAATGACATTCGAAACGTCTTGATTATATGACTGTTGATAAAAATATACATTTTTGAAGCACTATTATACAATATTTTATACAATAAAGTAAACAAAATTGAAATCGTAATTAATTCAACACAGAGATAAAGAACGATTTGATCTTCAAAGAGATATCAAGCAAATACATAGATTTTGTGGTTCGTTCGTTCGTTTGAAATAAATCTATATAAAAATGCCTAAAAACATCCTTTCTACGTGTACTCTGTAATAACTATATATTTACCAATTGTACATTTAGCTAATAATATGTGTAACTAATTTAAAAACTGTACAGGAGTTAATATGCAAACATTACAGTTATTTTACAAAGAATATTATGAATCCTTACCCAAATCAATAATTTTACATTTAAGGCGGTTTCTGAAGCAGTACATTAAATTATTAAGTAACATCAGCACATTTAACAGAGCTTTAAAAAACATAACATAGGTAAAAAGATCGTAATGTTGCAAAAATATAAACATATAATAAATAATTAGCTTTATGTATATTTTATGAATATCAAATATCAACATTGGTCATATTTTTTAGTTCGAAATAATCAAAAATTCTTATAGAAGTTACGATAATGTCGTAAACAAATCATATTAGAATATTACAGATCAAAGTAATACAAAATTATGTTAGAAGTCATTAGAGTTGTCAATCAATTCTCCTTATTAAATCAATAATCATGTATTTTAAGCGGGCGAAGCCGTGGGCGGGCCGCTAGTGTTACAATATTTTAACAGAAATGCAAAAAATATTACAAAAATATTTTACATAATATAAAATATATATTTTTTTCAATTCAATATGTTAATAATATTTTTTTATTTATTAAATTAAAATTATTTAATAAAAAAAGGCTAGTAGTGGCGCAGGAGCACAAAGTGTGCTGCAGAATCGTCTGGTCGTGGTTTCGATCCCCACTCGGGGAAATGAAATATTTATTTAAATGTATATTTTCATTTATTCGCTCTGATGTCGAGATAAAGCGCGGCGTTGAGTTCCGCCACTTAACACGCAATGCCTCCAGGATTCGGAGGAAAGTAGGGAACGGAGTGTTTTAACACTAGGTGCCCTGTGTTCACCCTGCTGTGTGCAGGATACAGTGTGAAGCTTATTTAATTTGATTTAAATAAAAAAAACTTCACCCAAAATGTAATATTAATGTCTACAGTCTACTTGGAGGTACATTTATCATGTCATTGTAAAATGTGTTAAGAAGTTATGTAATTGAAAGGAATATTACTTTTGTATATTTTGATTATATTAATCTTTGTTAATGTTGCTGCATTTAAAAAATAATAATATAGCTGCCTCTAAAATGTAAAATAAATAAATTAGCTTCACGCTGTATCCCGCACACAGCAGGATAGGCTGAGGGAACCTAGTGTTAAGACACTCCGTTCCCCACTTTCTGCCGAATTCTGGAGGCATTGCGTGTTGAGTGTTCTAATTGACTACAATATGTATAAATAAAAATACATTTGAAAAGTATACATATACTACTTTTCATTTTATATTTACTTTAATAATATTTAATTAGGGTTGCTCAAATGGCACGTTCAAAAATATAAACAAGAACTAAACTGAATATTTTATTTTTGTAGCAATTATAAACATTTCTTCTATGAATATAAAGCTCCATTACGTTACGCGATATTATTTAATTTTAGACTCTGTACGACCTTATTGGGGCTGATGATGTTGATATCTGAATATTCATGATAGTTCTCGTATCAAACCAAAACTTTTTGTCCTTGCTAAATATATCTGACAGGTTTTGATTCTAATAAATCTAAAACTGTCGTCTCTTGTAAAATGTCAACACTTTTTCGCTGTTATAAATCATACATCGCTATGACTTTTTATGATACACTAGACTAGAATATATTTTAAATTATAATTATAATATGTACCTACATAGGTTACTCAGGTAATGCAAATTTCGTTAAAGTTGCTTCAGTCATCTACTTTTATTTACTATAACAACACACTCGACGCTCAAACGTTTCAGGCATCCATTATTTAAACAGTTTTATGTATTAATTATTATAGCCATATTATTAACTATAGTATTTGGTGTGCTTAGAAAGTGGGGCAATGTGGTAAGTCAATGTGATAATTGTATTGAATGTAATTTTTTTGAGGCCAGTCGTGGCGCAGCGGCACGAAGTGTGACTGTAAAACCGACTGGTTGTGGGCTCGATCTCCACTCGAGGAGATGAAATATTTACTTAAATTTATATTTCCATTTCTTCGCTCTGGTGTCGACGCTAAGCGCGGCGTTGAGTTCTGCCACTCAACACGCAATGCCTCCAGAACCTGGCGGAAACTGGGGAACCGAGTGTCTTAACACTAGGTTCCCTCTAGGTTACCTTGCTGTGTGCGGGATACAGCGTGAAGCTAATTCTTTTTACGTAATTTTTTAACCTAAATTTTTGAATTTTTACTTTTATACGGTATGATCTTTATTTCGTTTTTCTTAAGAACAGAGACAAAAAATCGCACGTAAATAATTTTGTTCTTTTTTCTCCATTTAGGGTACTGGGAACATAACACAACGCTTTATTTTTTCGCACAGACAATAAATAAATAAAAGTTGATCGGAAAGATGAAGGATTTGATCTGAGAACTATCATGAACACTCAGATATCACATATCACTATCAGCCCCAATTAGATCACTACAGCGTTTAAGAACGCGTTATATTCAGCGTTATATTCAAAGAAAAAATGTTTATAATTGCTAAAAAAATTAAATATTTACTTCAGTTTTTTTTTTACATTTTTGAACGTGCCATATGAGCAACATTAATTTAATATTATTAAAGTAAATATTAAATTAAAACTGATATCGTATGTATACGTGTGGGTAAATCTGTGGGGTATTATAATACCTCACAGTAGTAAATGGTTTCTAAAAGTATAATGGCATAAATGTATTTCAAAAGGATTTACTTCGCGTATATTTTAAAATATTATATAGCTTTTAGGCTTTAAATTTTTTTGTTTGTTTGCTTTTCGTTCGCTGGTAATTTTGAAAGATATAAAAATAGAATTAAATTTTATTATGACAATATCATTTAATCTATAATATATACACTTATAAGCCTGTCAGTTAAAGGTTTTAAAGTCCCTACCATTAAACAAAAAAGCAATATTTTTAAACATTTTTAAAGTGTTATTCCATACTTAGGAAAGAAAAATACTTATTTAAAAAACAAATAAGTACTTATTTAGAAAAAAGTAATGTTTTAAATATACATAGTTACTTCATTTTTATTGAATGTTGGCGCGCCAGGCGAAGTGGATATTTCGAAGACGGCCGGCACCCGCGCGGGGATCAGCCTAGTGGGCTCTCCGCCGCCGCCACCCGCCGGCCCTGCCATTATTTCTACCTTCCACGGAGATCCTGTAAAAAATAAAAAAAATAATGTAAATAAAATCGCGTTCACGTTCATAAAATGTGTATTATATTTACATCTTCCTGAAATCTCGTACAATAATTAATTTTCACAATACGACAAAATTTTGTCAGTCATTATTTTATCATTCAATGTCTAAAAGTAGTTGAGGTCGTTGTGGTGCAGGCGCATAAGGGTGTGATTGTAGCCCAACGGTTGCGGGTTCGATCTCCACTTGGAGAATGAATTATTATTTATTGAGTTCCGGCACTTAACACGCAAAGCTTTAAAAAAACGACAGAAAGTGGAGAACGGAGTGTCACAACACTAAGCTCCCTCTGCCTACCTTATAATATACGAGATACAGCGTAAAGAAGATGTATGTTGAAAAGAGTGACAACGAAGAAACTTCTTTAATTTTCACGATTATTACATATTTTAAATGAAAATATTTATCCGGATTAATCGCTTATATTTAGTTTTAATATTATAATTATTTTAGTAATATACATATATGCAGTAGACCGTGTTCAGTATACTAAATATACTCGATTAATCCTGTTAAATAATTTCATTTAAAACGAAATGTTATGTTCAAGTATTTGTCAACACTTCACTTCTTAAAAAAAGCTTTTTAATAGTTACTAAAGTTATACTAGCACAAAAAACATAGTCTTATTAAGGAAAATTATACTAACTCTATTTTACAAAATGTCTATTTTCCTAAATAAAAAAAAAATGAAAGGAATATTGCGATTTCAAGTAATTCTTTAGACGTAAATCAAAGCAGTTGGCTAAATCGGTTTGGAAGTGTACGAGAAAATGGCCTCCAGTATAATTGCAGAGAAACAAACGCTAAGCAGATAACAAAACAAAACGAGGGACGATCAATCATTTCGTCAAATTTGTTTTTAGTACAACTGTGGAGCAGCGAGAAAATGGTTTTATGTAAATAAGGTTACAGAAATTAATTATGTTTGGAAATATTTTAACTATTCCAACAAAATTATCTTTTAAACACAAATATAAAAGAAAAATTGTAATTTGCAAAAAATATATGAACTAGTTAAGACATTTCCGTTCCGTTGCCTATTTTCCGCTGAAGTTTCTAGGCATTACGTGTTGAGTGGCGGAGCTCAACGCCGCGCTTTCCCTCGTTACAAAAAACATATTAAAATAATCAATCACTCGCCCAGATAATTTAATATATATTTATTATACTTTTTAGTTCTTCGACTGTGCTCGGAAGCGCCGTTGAAAACTCGAAATAATAATGAACAAAATGTAGTCTTCATTCTTATTATAAGATCAAACATGGATTCCTTCTTAGTATCAGGTTTATAAATAGATATTATATATAACCTACTTTAAATCTAGCAATCTTTAAAGCTTAAATTAATTCTACAATCATTAATAGATATATTATATATAGGTATAGGTTTACTTGCATCTTTAGGATATTGTAAATAAATACAAATAATTTCATAACATATTAAAAAAGGTAAATAAACATGACTTATTTGTATTTATTTAATATTTTCTGCTACGGAAAAGCTACCGGAAATATTGTAAACTTAATAAAAGTAAAACGGAATAGACCAAGGAAATATATGTACGTTTGAAGTTTGATCAAAATGCAGACAGCGTAAAACCGATTGTATTCAGATTGAATTGTTGTTATGAAAGACATTTTCAAAACTCTATCATGCAGATTGATTTATATTCAACTAAATGTCATCTCTGTTTGGTGCTGAAGTGGAGCTTTCCAAAACTATTCTTATTAATAAACAGAAATATATTTCTACTTTGTGATATAGATTGCAAAAATCTTTATAATTATTATTTACTAGAGACTCCAACGCAGCTTCGTAACATACAACTTGTTTTTAACCGATTTTATAAAAGGGAGGAGGAGGAGGTTATCAATTCGACTGTATTTTTTTTATGTTTGTTACCTCGAAACTTTTGACTGGGTGAAGCAATTTTGATATTTCTTTTTTTTATCTGAAGACTAAATCTCATCAAAAAAGGTAATCTCGTTTTAATTTAATCCATTTTTGTCAATGATATCTATGAGAAAATCATTAGTCTTAAATTTGCATTAGGTATGTGCACGACTTATAAGAATAATAATATAAGAATATCACGCCAACTGATTTCGATTATTCTTTTTTTTATTGGAAACGATACACTTCAAGGGTAGTTTGACCGAAATTTCGTTAGGTTCTGATTATATTTTCCGCTTCGCGCTGTATCTCACGTAGCTGGGTAAGCAGAGAGAGCCTACACTCCGCTCCTCACTTTCCGCCAAATTCTGAACGCATTGCGTATTGAGAGGCGGAACTACACGTCGGGCTGTTGTATTCAATTAAAGCTGTATTTATTTATAATATTATTATGATAATGTAAGTAGACCTATATAAAATCACGCCTACGTCGACATCGATATGATGCTATTTGCTTATCCATTTCAGTACGAATGAGCTAAACCAGTTAGTATCACCGTAGGTATTTAAGTAGATTTTCTTATATTTTAAGTTGATCTTAATATCTTACATTAATATACTGTCTTTAACGGTGCATATTTTATATCGAGAAGAGATTTTTCATTTAGCTTTTGAAAATAAAAATCAAATTAGCTTTACGCTGCATCCCGCACACTGCAGGATAGGCAGAGGGAACCTAGTGTTAAGACACTCCGTTCCCCATTTTCTGCCGAATTTTGGAGGCATTGCGTGTTCAGTGGCAGAACTCAACGCCGCGCTGGTCCTCGACACCAGAGCGAAGAAATGGACATATAAACTTAAGTAAATATTTCATTTATTGAAAATAGTAACTCTTATTAATATAAAAATTTAAAGTATACATCCATATTTAAAAAAAAGGAAGCACACTCCAGACACTAAAAGGAGTGCAGGTGTCGCCTAAACCCGTTCCTCCCGTTACGGCCCTACATGTTAACGGTACAAGCTAGTGAATGCACCATCGGGACTAATTAGTGGCCTAACATAGTATAATGACGTTCTTTCATAAGAATTTCTATTTACTATTTAAATTTCCAGTCTCTGTGAATCTTATTTCGGTATATAACATTTTTGGGTATTATGTAATGTATTTTTGTGAATGGCACGTGTAACTATTTTTTCTTAAGTTATTAATGGTTATAATATTTTGGACTAAATATACTAAAACACAAGAATCTAATCAATTACTAAATATATTTTTTTATTTATTTTTTTAGCTTCACACTATGTTCCCTACATAGCAGAGGGAACCTAGAAACCTAGTGTAAAGACACTTACGTGTCCTACTTTGTGGTTTATTATTATTTAGTTATATAATCGTCGATATAATAAGGATAAGCAGGCTGTGCAAAAACGCATAATCCGCCATATTGTTACGGCGGCCATTTTGGGTGAACAACAATATTGATTATATATAATTTCATTGTCATGAGAACTGAAGTTGTAATCCACATTTCAGTTTCGAAAAACCTGTTCGTGTAAGGGTTTTCAAAAATTTTTAAGGTGATTTTTTTATTAGTAACATTTCTAGGGCGGGCATAAGATTATTATGGGGTGGGCACGGCCACCTATTCCTACGCCCATGATCTTGTCATTGCGTAAGTTTATATAATAAGTCTTTTCATTTTAGATTATTTTTATTTACAAAAGCTTTAGGTTCATAAATACTAATCTCGTTTCAAACTGAACATAGCAGATGCTACTTTTGAATACGAATATGTTTACATTGAAAAAATAACAAAAGTACGTGCAAGTTAAGTTTATAAATATTCTAAAACAATGGTCATGATAGTCGTGATGATGGAAATTTAAAAAAAAATATCGCACCGGTTGTATGCACGTCAGCGTGACCGACGCGCACATTTGATCACAACTGATAACGGCGAAGTATCTATAGGATACTTCGCCGTTATCAGTCGTGGTGAGAAATCGTGGTGAGAATAGGACAGAAGGCATTATGGCGGAACTCAACACCGCGGTTTGCGAAGAAAATAGAAATACTAAATATTAATTAATCTATTAATCTATATATATAAAAGGACTTGTGCTGACTGACTGAGGTAAGACGCACGCAGAGCCGTAACCGCTGATGGTAGAAACGTGAAACTTGGGCAGATGTTTATTTTCATATTCTGGACATCCACTAAGAAGGGAATTTCAAAAATTTTAACCCTAAAGGGATGAAATAGGGGTTGAAAGTTTGTATGGAAAAAAAATTTAATCTACACCGATTTTTACAAAAATTTGAAATTCAGACTCT
Organism: Heliconius erato x Heliconius himera; assembly: GCA_013421005.1. NCBI lineage: Eukaryota > Metazoa > Arthropoda > Insecta > Lepidoptera > Nymphalidae > Heliconius > Heliconius erato x Heliconius himera. The sequence goes on from JAATLQ010038271.1 coordinate 7,943, forward strand.
TAAAAATATTTCATTGAACACGTGTTTCATGGTTTTTAAGAATTCACCCCCTAAGGGTTCAAATAAGGGGTTGAAAGTTTATATGGAAAAATCTTTAAATTGCCACCGATTTTTATAAAAAAATAAATTCAGACTGTTAAAAATATTTCATTGAACGTGGTTTTTTTAGAATTCACCCCTAATAAGCGGGCGAAGCCGCGCGCGCCCTCTAGTAACCTATAATATTTAACAAGGTCACAATGTATAACTGTAAATGCGATGGTTGTAGGTTTGATCCACACTCAGAGAAATGAACTATTTTTATTTCTATGCTCCGGTGAAAGTAACGCCACTTAACCCACATTGAATTCGGCCAGAAAGAGAAGAAACACAGGAACCAAATATTTTGACATTAGGGTGTGTTCTGTTTTAAGCCAGATAAGGGCTAAATGTTTAGTTGTAATTCGTTTTCACTAAATGGCGCCGTAATCACAAAAGAACAATGTGAAATACATATCTTTTTAGGTTCCTATTATTATTATCCATAGATTAGATGAAAATAAATGTGTTTATTATGTTTGACTGAATTGTTACTGTACCTTTAAATGTTACATGTCTAATTTTGAATATTTTACTGCCTTAAAGATTTCTTACAAATAATTAAATTTATTTTGAATTTTTAAATAAAAGACATTTTTAAAACTATAATATACACATACATACATAATTAAAAATACATTTTAATGAAGAAAATGCAAGCTAAGGATAAAATTATAGTATATATATATGAAGACGTTGATAAAACTTAATAGACAAAATGAGATTTGAATCTAATATGGTCTTCATATGTATATAAACTATAACTATTAGTTACGAGCTATAACATACTTTTATTGGCTTTAAAAAGCGTCACCGAACAGCTACTCACAACTGGAGTATAGGTAATCTTTATGTTCGAAAGAATTTAATGATAGATCGTAAAGCGAAAACCGTACGATTGATTTTATTCTCCAAAGGAAATTATGATTTAAAAATAGGTACATATAATGGGTGCATGAGGTCAGTCGTGGTTGCGAGACAGGTTGTGGGTTCCATTCCCACTTGAGAAAATTAAATTTTTAATATTTACATTTTCTTCGCTCTGGTTTCGAGGTAAACCGCGGCGTTGAGTTCCGCCATTTATCACGCTATGCCAACAGAATTCGAAAATGAGGAGCAGTGTCTTAACACTAGGCTTCCTCTGCCTACCCATCGTGTGCGGGATACAGCGTGACGGAAAAAGAAGAAAATGAAAGAATTAATATTTATTTATATACATTTAATGGTATAAATAGATAATACATTAGTCTATCTCAAGTACGCGTTAATTATGGACATACAATTGAAATAATATATGTAATAGCCAGTAGCAGCTCTCCATGTAATTGTTCGCGCACAGCTGGTTGACCTTCAGATGAGAAACCGACTTGAATACTACGCTGTCGATATGATGTATGATGTGATCTTATTGCGTGGAATGCACTCTGTCGTTGGTTTTAAATTAACTAATAATAGCAACATATTTAGAAAACGTATAAAAAATTAAAATCTTCGAAACCGACCAGGTCGATTTCCAGGCGCGGGTTCGAGTCCCGCTATGTTCAAATGTTTATACGTTTTCTAAATAAGTATTTTTCTTTTCTAAGTGTTGAATTACACTTTAAAAATGTTTAAAAATAATAATAGCAACATTGTAAATACAATTTCAATACATCCATACTGTCGAAATGGCTATGATAAGAGAGAAAGAGAGAGATATTTTTATCAGCTTTTATATCTCGCACACAGCAGCGTAGGCAGAGGGAATTTAGTGTTAAGACACTCCGTTTCCCATTTTCCGCCGAATTCTGAAGGCATTTCGTGTTAGGTCGCGGAACTCAACGCCGCTTTACGTCGACATAAGAGAATATATAAATTGAAAGACTTATTTAAATTTATAGTAATTGGAGGAGATAATAACCTGTTATTAAACATCATATAGGATATAAATATGTTGCTGTGAAATTGAAAATAATTATGAAATAGCTTTCTAGACCTGTTTTTATTTTATATTCATTAAAAAAATTCTATAATTGGTGATTAAATTGTCGATAATTGACTTTAGTTTGAACAGTGCCGACATATTTGTAAACTACCGTTAGTCAGGTGGTTTATGGCAACTGTATTTAAAATAATTTTTTTTTTTACTTATGGTAGGTCTTCATACATACATATATGAATTATCTATGAGAAAAAATCCTCCATTTAAATCTAAACAGTTTTACCTTTATATTTATATATCTATCATAAATCAAATTTTTATTTGTATTATATAAAATATTTTTTTTAACGTTGTTCGTTCTAAGGTCCAATTATCAACTTGACACTACCAATAAATGATTCTGGAATGTATCTAAGCTTAGTGGTAATAATATTATAAAAAATAAACGTAATTGTTTTCTAAATTGGTTTATAATTAATTTAAATCAAAATGGATAATTTCTACATAATTTTTAGTTTCCGAGGGACAAAGCCTATATAGATAGATCAATATACATTTATTTTTCCAACAATATGTAACAACTATCTTTTTTAATTTAGTTATAAATGATATCACAATAAAAAAAGCAAAACTTATAAATATATAAAGAGTATAATATTATGACGTTTAATAAATATTCTGTAATTGAATTTCACGTACATAATTTTATATCAAGCATCTCTTCGACAGATTATCATGCTGATGAAAATTAAATTCCATAAAATGGAAATTTGTAGCGTCAAATTAATGTACTTAAATGATAGCGTCTATTGGATGTTTAAAATTTATATAAAAAGTTAGAACTTTATTTAATACTAGTGGCGATTTAAAGATTTTTCCATATAAACTTTCAAGCCCTTATTTGAATCCTTAGAGGGTGAATTCTAAAAAACCATGAAACACGTGCTCAATTAAATATTTTTAAGAGTCTAAATTTCAAATTTTATAAAAATCGGTACCGATTTAATTTTTTTCCATACAACTTTCAACCCCTATTTCATCCCTTTAGGGTTAAAATTTTTCTTAGTGGATGTCCAGATTAAGAAAATAAACATCTGTCCAAATTCCACGTTTCTACGCACAGCGGTTACGGCTGTGCGTGCGTCTCACCTCAGTCAGTCAGGTACATGTTCTTTTATATATATAGATAAAAGATAAATTTAATGCCATATTAATATTAAACTATTTTAAATTCAATATTGTAAATGTAAAGCCGTTGTGGCGCCCCTGTGTCACCACAACCCTGCGCACAAGGGTGTGACTGTCTCAGTCGAGGGAAAAAAATATTATTTATTAATATTTTCATTTCTTCGCTCTGGTACCAAAGCAAAAGCCCGGCGTTGAGTTCCGCCTCTCGCCACGCAAAGCCTCCAACTCCATAACTAATAATGTGGACAACATGCTACTTAGATCTGTGGTGACGTGCGTCCTGCTTCTACAGGTTTACAACGGTTCTTGCCTTATCATTACCATACATTAGTCCTAAGGAAGTAAGGCCAAATGGATAAATAGTTGCATTTCGTTACATTTTGAGTTCATGAAATAGTAACTGTTTCTGTAATAAATTATAGATTTTTTTAGGTAAAGATAACAAGATATGCAGAATATTGAAACATAGCTCTCACGTTTATTTTTTTTTAACTTGGATAAGTGGAAACGAGTAGACGAGTAGACGAAGACGAGTCGTTGGTAGTCATTGTCGTGAGGATATTGTATAATATAGACATATATCTTATACTAGCGGCTCGCCCACGGCTTCGCCCGCTTAAAATACATGAATATTGATTTAATAAGCAGAATTGATTGACAATTATAATGACTTCTAATATTATTTTTTTACGACATTATAGTCAAAGAATTTTTGATTGTTTTAAATAAAAAAATACGACCATTGTTGATATTTGATATTTATAAAATATATATATAGCTAATTATTTATTACACGTATATATTTTTGTAACTTTATGTTCTTTTTACCTATATAATATACTCTGTTAAATGTGCTGATGTCAGTGAATAATTTATTTTACTCATTCAGAAACAGCCATAAATGTTAAATTATTGATTTGAAGGATTCATAATATTCTTTGTAAAATAATTGTAATAATTGCATATTAACTCATGTACAGTTTTTAAATTAGTTACATATATTATATGAACGAACCAACCATAAAATCTTTGTATTTACTTGATATTTCTTTCAAGATCGTTCTTTATCGCTGTGTTGAATTAATTACGACTTCTTTCAAATGACGATAACTTTTTTTTTAATGAATCGATTTTGATTAACTAAACTTTAGTAGTTAAGTTGAGTTAAAACAAACCAATTGGTGAAATTTTCAAGTAAATCGGTTCAGTACTTTCAGAGAAAAATGTGGACAAAAATATGTCGACAGACAGGCAGACAGACAGACAAGAAATTAAAAAAAAATCTTTTTGCTTTCTATTATTCTTTATAAGTGTCCCTCTATACATTTCAGTCAAAATTACTAAATGTACAGACAAAATATTTTTACTGTCTTATTATATATAGAAATAATTATGTCATGTCTTAATATATAGATTTGAATTTACTATTGATAGTTTAATAATATAAAATTATACTAAAGTAAGTTATGCAAGTGCTTATAGTATACTTAGCTAATATTACTTTTTGTAGCACATTATTAAATTAAGATATTTAGTAATTATTATCTAATAATATAATAAAAATACCTTAATTTTCTGTAATTGCTCGTAAATGTTAACATTTAAGTGCATTGGTCAACCTTTTTAAGATGCTCATGGTGTTCAGTTAACGACATTCCATTTAGTCTTGCACAATATTCAAGTGACACACCTCTAGTGGTCTAATGCCAAGAAAATTTGTTTAGATGTTAGTATAATATGATGAGGCCAGCCGTGGCGCAGGGGCACAAAGTGTGACTATAAAATGGACTGGTTGTGGGTTCGATCCCCACGCGAGGAATGAAATATTTATTTACATTTATATTTTCATTTCTTCGCTCTGGTGTCGAGGCGAAGCGCGGTGTTGAGTTCCGCCACTCAACACACAATGCCTCCAGAACTCGACGGAAAGTGGGGAACAACGGTGCGTCTTAACACTAGGTACCCTCTGCCTACCCTGCAGTGTGCGGGATACAGCGTGAAGCTGATTTTATGTTAGTATAATATATGTAGGTTATGTGTCATATAATGAACGAAAAACTTTATGAAAGTGACATTTATTTCCATTTGGTCACAAAAAAGAGATTGGTAAAGGATTTGGTAAAACAGAATTTAAAGTAGGTACGCGTATAAAATGCATTTGTTGAGCTTTAAATATAAAATTAACATTTATTATATTATACTTTTATTTTATTATATTACTTTTTTAGGGTTCCGTACTTTTTAAGGAAAAAAGGAATCCATATAAGATCAATTTGTAGTCCGTCTGTCTGTTTGTCTGTCAAAAGCCTTTATCTCAGAAACGCTTGGAGATATCGAGTTGAAATTGAAAAAACGCGTATTTCGACACTACAAAGGGAATCAAAACTAATAGAGTACTTCCGATTGACTTAGAATTATGAAATTTGGCAGCTAGCATCTATAGATATTATGCACACTTTGCGGTACTTATAAATCTATTGTAATAAATGGATAGTAGATCTTCAATGCATGTAAACAGAATTATACTCTTATAGTTTAATATCTTCTGTATCTCGCTTAACTGCCAACTAATAACTATATTTATTAATAATATTGAACAGGATACAAAAAAAAAACGTTCTATTATTACAAAAATACACTAACTAATCCTACGTATAAGTAACTCTATGATCCAAATAATTATTATAAGAACTTGGGCAATAAATAATAATACTAAGATTTTTTAATTATATATACCTAGGGAACGGAGTATCTTAACACCGGGTCCCCTCTGCCTAATGTTTAAGTTTCTACTTTAATAAACATTTCATAGAATAATGTATTAACGTTAAATTGGAAATCATTTCAATTTATTCTACGAAGCTCTTGAACTCCAAATAAAAATAGCAACCAATGATTATTTCTGTGCTATAGCAATTAATAATTTGTATTAACTATTGCGCTCAAGGTCGAGCTGCAGTATGACACAACGATTGAAACAATATGTTTTTGAATAATAGATAGTTGTGGGCGTGTAAATGGAATGTTACTTAGAATATATATATATATATATATATATATATATATATATATATATATATATATATATATATATATATATATATATATATATATATATAACATACATACATAACTTTTGTATTAAAAGACAAAAGTAGTCGTGCTTTTTTATAGTTGTCTAAAAACTAGTATTTTTAAAGATCAACATGTCATAAAAAAAATCGGTCAAATGTAAATCGGACTCGCCCGTTGAGGGTTCCGGATCAATTTCACGACGTTAACGGGAAGTACAACTAATACAAGTCGATAAAAGTATAAGTCTTTGCTCTTATGTACTGACGGGTTTTGAGTTTTAAACATGATAAACCAATCTTATGGTTTGAAATATTACTAGGTAAATAATGTTTTAACAATAATTTTCAACAAAAAAAAACTAACACCACCAGGTCCTATAATCAGAACACGGTTGGCGTGATATTGAGTTATACGTCCATTTGTCATACATACATACTTAATGCAAATTTAAGACTTATGTGATTTTCTCACGGATAACATTGTTAGAAATGGACCACAAGGACAGCACCAGCTTTCAAATAAAAAGGAATCAAAATCGGTTTATCTAATCAAAAGTTCTGAGGATGTTGATGTTTGTCAAAACAAAAAAAAAACAGTCGAATAGAAAACCTCCTTCTCACGGATGTCAGTTAAAAATAATTATATGCAAAATATCGATAACGACAACTACTACATCAAAAGGTGCTTTAGTGTGAATTGTATAATTAAACGCAGTCAATTAAGTCGCAGAAAGTAACTAAATGTGCAATAAATGGTACTTTTAGAACTTGATTTTCTGTGCTCGAACTCTTTCGAAAGTCGATCCAGTGTAGTTTTTAACTAGTTTCTTGTCGCCATATTAATGTTGGATATTTTTATCTAACAGTTTATTTTAAACTAGGACCTCAACCGCGGCTTTGCCCCCGGTTTGCAGTTTTTTCGGCGTAAAGCTCGATTATCGAATCGAATCGAATCAAAATTTCATGGTAAAAAATATCTTTTATATAACTCCATAACCACCTCTATTCTATTCGGCAGAAAGTGGGGAACGGAGGTAGTGTCTTAACACTAGATTCCCTCTGCCTACCCTGCTGTGTGCGGGATACAGCGTGAAGCTGATTTATTTTATTTTTAATTTTATGTCCTTTGACTTATTCCACATGGTTTCACAATTTGTAAATGTATGATATTTTTTACAAAACTTGAATATTTTTCAAATGGCAGCTAAATAATCTAATATCTTACGTCATACAAATACAATAGTCTAAGTATGACCATACATTGTTTATTATAAATATAATAAATATCGATGTAAAACGTATATACACACATGCAACTATTTATGTAACTAGAATATTTCTATTACAATATAAATAGTAAAAAATATATGTACTTCACAGTCAAGGATTTCTAGAAGTTGTGGTTGAAATCTAATACAAATTGAAATCTGAGATTCGCGTGAAGTATTAAATAAAATAATTCTTCTTTACTCAAGCAGAGCTGCCGTTATTTATTGTAAGTGCAAAAAGGTTTTATTTTTCATATATTTTTTGTATTTTGCGTAAGTATTCTTATATTTTTTTATGCTAACTAAGTAAAATTATCATATAAAGAATTCCATAATCTATTTTACAATAAATCGAGTTTCAACGCTTGCTGAGTAATGTTTTCTCAACGTGAACTATGGAAATTTTATTTACAAGACACACGGCGGAGTTGAATTCCGCTACTCAACATGCAATACCACCAGTATTCAGCGGAAAATGAGGAACGGAAGTGTCGTAATGGGAACAGAGTGCTTTAGCACTAAGCTACCAGGTTCCCTCTGCCTATCCTGCTATGTGCGTCGTATACAGCGTGAAGGTAAAAAAAAGTTTAAAATTAAAACTTCTTCATACAATTTAAGCCAATATATAAAAGTACCTATGTAATAAACGGTTATGTAAGAAGAAAGTGATAGTTTGCTCGGACTATAGATTCAATGCTTATGCAAGTAAACCATATAATCTTTGTAAATATACGTTGCACCCACTATAAAAACATTAAGAATATTTTTAGTGATCTAAAAATATTACATTTTTATGTTTATTGTATATTGTAGAGAGTAGTCTAGGCGCAGTGGGACTGTAACGCCGACGATTGTGGGTTCGATTTCCACTTGAAGTAATGAAATATTTAATATTTTTATTTCTTCGCTCTGGTGTCAAGGCAAAGTGCAGCGTTTAGTTCCCGGCGAAAAGTGGGGAAAGGAGTGTTTTTAACTCATCTGCCGACCCTGCTAGGGTAACTAAAACACTCGGTATGTATGATTCAGTATGCGGGAAACAGAATGAAATTGAAAAAAAATAATTAATTAATAAATAAAAAAAGTAGACATTATTGGACATAGATAGTTGAGACATTTGGTAACGTGATTAAAAATTTACTAGGAAGAACTTATATGCAAAAAAAAGCTGTATGTTTAATGTGCTATTCATCACTTTTGCTAGTAATGTTACTTTTAATATGAAAAAGTATAGTGATTATTTTTATAAGTCGACTCTCAATTAAATAAAAAAAATCTATCTTTTCTCTTTTATTCATATATTAAACTCTGTACTCAATAAATGCATAATTTTTTACATGATTATAGCATAAAAATCGATAGTTTCTCGATTAAAATAACAAAAATAAAAAACAAAAATTAAAATCACTATTTTTGATAGATAAATCTGCCTACATGAACGTATGCATAATTAAAATCTTGTATTAACATACTTTTCTTGGTTAAAAATTCATAGCGTTTCTAGTTTAGCAGAAAGTTGATTATTATATAATATATTTAAATTTTATTGAATACTTTCAAGCCCATGGCTTGTCAAACCTCCACCATTTTTAATTTAAAACTTTAGATATAAATTATAATTTATTACATATTATAGAGTTACATAAAACACAGAGCGGGTTACTTAATGTCCTTATGACATAATAAAGATATAACATTTTGAATGAAATAAATAATAATGTATACTTGGCCTTGACTTATACGTGATAGAAGATTCAATTTAGAAAGATTATAATATGATAATAAGGATGTTTTTTCTCATTCCACCAGTACCAGTCACGCAACATTGTCCGGAGCATTGTAAGGTATTGAAATATATCACATCCGATGGAGTCATTGTTCTATTTTGTAAACTAATTTGAATGTTATTAGAGTGTTTTTTTTGTTTGATTTTGTATAAGGGTGAGGAGTCCCTACAAAAGAGTTCAACGCACGTTTCCGCATTGTTTTAAAGCGGTGAAGCGATCACAGGATATATTCATCGTCGCTTTTAATTACTTTTAGTTTTTTTTTTCATAAATTTCTAAGAAAAGGCTATGTAACTAATATGACAAGCTGTCGTACCGGTTTTCCTAAATTTACTTAAACTGGGTCACTTTTAATAGTGTTTACACAATTATGACGTGAATAATGTTAACTTGTTCAACATTATTTAAACAGATATATATTTTTGATACAATATTCAAATTAATATTCATAAAACAATATTGTAAGCTATATTTTGTATATAACATAAAAGAATATCTATAGTATCACCTGTCATTAAAATATAGGTTAAGAATGTAATAAAAATAATTATATTCAAAAACATTTAGAAAAGCAATGACGTGTCTCGCCCACATTAAATCCCGCTGACATTCAGATAGACACGAGAAACAGTATGCAAATAACATATGAAGCCAACCTTTTTAACGCGAATAATTCTCACTCGACGACAGCGATGTAGGGCAGTGTAATGACGTATACCGGAAAGAAATCACAACAATAATATACACTTTCATACACTCACAACACTTAATTAAATCCACACTTCGGTAAGCTCAACTGTTCTTCTATTCAAAGAGCAGAGAGATTCTACGACAAACAGTAGAAGCCAAGTTTAATTTGAGTTATCACATATACGGAGGAATAAGCGGCGAAACTGCATTTTGTACGCCGAGGCGACGCCTCGTTCGAATGCGACTGCGGCCCGAATGTCAGCCGCGAGCTGCGCGGGCGCTGCGTCCGCGCCCAGCCTCGTGACGTCACCCAGGTATTCAAAATGGCGGAGTGGAATTCGAGAGCCTACGTACCGTCAACATTTATATTTTTTTTTAGTGTTGTGTGCAATAAAATTTTGATTAAGCATTATATTTGAATTAATGCTTGCAGATTAATACAAAATCTATGTAATATATCTGTTTAATCTATATAATGCAGCAGTATATCATTTAATTAAATTTATTATACTTATATGTATTTTTTTGTAAAATATAAAATATAGGTAAATTTGGAAATATATATTTCGTAATTTAAAATTTTTATAAGCGGTAAAAGATGCAATTGATTATTATAAAGTGAATTGTGTTTCTCATACTCTATAAATACGTACATAATATAGTGGCATGTTGTCTCTACAGAGCCCCTTTCACTAACACGAACGAGATAGTCAGATATGTATTCGTTCCAATGAATGAATGGCTGGCAATAGAAAGGGACAGACAAGATGTGGACAGCCTTCGGAATAAGCCAATTCCAACTTTTACCCTAGAACCGTCTCGTCAGAAACCGGGCAGATTTCTAGAAATTTCTAAAAGCTTAATTTCAAACTTTTTCTTGGAAAATCACGCTTAAAGTATATTACAATAATTAGTATTTAATAGTTAGTAAATTACGCTTCAAATGATTTATTATATAATTTTAATGATACTATGACATATTTATAAAATTAATTATGTATCTAAAAAAATCAGTTCGTTTTTTATTACCAAAATATAATTCCCTACATGTAATATGTAGGGGTAATCGGGGTAATCTACGTTGCAAAAACGTGACGCAATATTATATTTACAGCAAAATCGATTGAACCTAACAAATAATATTTTTTTCTATTGTATACTACAACCCCCATATGTGTCAAAATTTAATAAAAAAAATATAAATAGTCAAAATTTAATTAAAAAAATATATTTAATTAATAAAAATATTAATAATAAAAATAAATATACTTAAGTTTTTTGTTCTATCCTTATTATCGCGATCCCATCTGCTACTGAATTTTTTAAACAAGATAAATGTACACGGCCTAGACATTAAAGTGAGTTTTTTTTTCTTTTGTTCCGTCTAGACTTGTGAGAATGTATGGCAATTTATTTAGTTATTCAGTGCTCATTGAACTGTCAGTCACAACGCAATAAAAAATATGTACCTAATATAATTTTTGTCTTGGCGCTTTTATGGAGCAGCTAACTTAAACTATATAATTTCCATATAACATAACCCCATTCAGTATCTATATTTAAGTATATATAATATATAATATTTTACACTGATATTTTTATCTCCATTCTCTACCTATTTACGACGGTTGTCTCCTTTCAAGGTCACGATGTCACCAAAAAGATAATAATATTTTTTGAAAATAAACAATCCCTCCAGCATCGAACCCAAAACCGTCGTTTGTCTGTTTACAAACAGTTAATATAGAATGTTAAGAATCATAATAATTTTTTTAGCTTCACGATGTTTCCCTCATATAGCAGGTTAGGCAGATGGAGCCTCAGACTCCGCTGCCCACTTCACGCAGCTTTCGAAAAATTTAAAATATCTCATTTCCTCGAGTCGAAATCGAACCCGCAACCTGTCGCGTTTAAGGTCACACGCTTCTGCCCCAGCGCCACGATCTCTTTTGGATTTATAATGATTTACAATAGCATACGAATATGAATGTTCATGTGTATATTTATATAGATAGAATGATCAAATCGTTAAGTATTAAAAACACTTATTTAGAAAACGGGATTCGAACCCGCGCCTCCTGGTCGCGTGGGCATGTTCAAATTTTTATACGTTTTCTACATAAGTATTTATTTTTCCTAAGTGTGGACAACACTTTAAAAAAATGTTTAAAAAATAGTTAAGTATTATTAAAAATAAATAAACACTTAACAGTATAAGAAACAAACTATTCTTTCTAATTAACTTTTGCTGTTCGAGTCGATTTTGTCCTCACAAGTCCTTAAGTTCTTAAGGAATATTAAAGTGTAGACTCAAACTTTGTAATGTAAAGATGAGCTTTTGAAACTTGAAGTTCGTTTGTCATATTTTATAGAATGGTTGCGTTGCACGTCGCTTAGGCCTTAGGGCTTATTTAAATTATTATTATAACGTAATTGATCTGTTTACAATATGTTAATCAATTTAGCTCAAAGCTGTATCCCGAACATAGCAGGGGAAGCAAAGGGAACCTAGTGTTAAGACACTCCGATACCCAATTGTTTGCCGTATTTGGGAGGCATTGCTTGGTGAGTGGCGGACGCCGCGCTTCGACACCAGAGAGAAGAAATGAGAATATTCATTATTTAATTTTCTCGAGTGGGAATCTAACCCACAACCGGTTGCGTTAACAGTCATACACTTGCGCCTTTTCGCCATGACTGCCTTCGCCTCAATATAATATAATTTATTTCATATTTACATTGAATTTTTTTTTAAAAGTTCAGCTTACCAAACAGTGTAACTATAAATCCATGAAATCCAAGACTGGGTTTGAAGAGTATTTTAATTTTTTCTTTGGAAAGGTCAAATTGCGACAAAGTTCAGATGTTAATAGAACAATGTAGCCTCACAAGTAAGCTGTTGAGCACGTATAGTTGTTTTGTCCCAAATTTTCTTCCAGGTCATGTCGGTTCGCTTGTTTGTCGAAATAATATAATAGTGTATTCCCTATACAGTAACTTATAAATAAACATTTTTGATATGTGATATATATTATATTATGAAGTACCTACCATATGTACTAGGTTTTATAATCTACTTGCTTATAGTTAAAAATAAAATTTAAGTAAATTAAAAAGAAAAGGAAGTGGATAATGAACATGGCTTAACACTAGGTGCCCAGGTTTCCTCTGCCTATTCTGGCATGTTTACCGTATAGTGTGCAGTTAATAATAATAAAAAAGTAAATTTATAGTTAATATCACTATTTATTTAGAAAACGTATAAAAATTTGAACGTAGCGGGACTCGAACCCGTGGCACCTGGAAACCAACCAGGAGGCGCGGGTTCGAGTCGAAGTACGTTCAAATTTTTATACGTTTTCTAAATAAGTATTTTTCTTTTCTAAGTGTGGTATTCTACACTTTAAAAATGTTAAAAAATATCACATTCAAACAAACATTCAAACTCTAAATGCGATATTTTACAAATAAATATTTGTACTCCTCTCCTCTTAGACCACTTTCACAGTCAAATCAGATTTATTATTTTATTTACAATGCGTGAACACCGTATTACACGCTTTACGTAGGAAAAGCTTACTTTCTTTTATAGTTATCTAAAATCGTGTACTCGTACATAGAAAGAAGTAAAATTAAAATGCCTTGTGTTATTTATTACAGATATGCATATCTATGAAGATAATTATTTAAATTGTTCTTTACTTCAATGTACATTTATGAATATGCTGTATTAAACAAGCAAGCATGCAACATGTAAACCCGAGAGGTTATGGGTTCCATTCCCATTTGAGAAAAAAATAATTATTCAATATTTTAATTTCCTCGCTTTGATAGCAAGGCGTTGAGTTCCGTCATTTAACACGCAATGCTTCCACAATTCGGTGGAAAGTGGGTAACGGAAATGTTTTCATGGGAACGGTTACTAGGTTCCCAGGTTTCCTTTGCAATATGCAAAGGAAACCTGTCTGTGGGATACAGCACGAAGCTAAAAAAAAACTAAAAACAAATGTTAATAGTTTTTCGCCGCTTCACCTGCTTGAACTTTGAGTATACCATAGCGTTCATCGCTCTGTTCCTTCTGATTCTGCTTAGTGAGACGCCAAAAATTAAATAAATTATGTTCATGTATTGACATCGTGTTTGTAGCGCACTTATAACGATTCTAGAGTTGCACTATCGATATATCCATAAAAATTATTGAATGTTTTGAAAATATAAGCTATATTGTATATATCTATATTGTAGTTTTATTTTCAAAACAATAATAATAAAGAAGCGCTCTGTCTATTAGTAGAATAAAAATTCGTTGCGGAAGAGTTTATTGGAGAGCGACAATATTTTATAAGATATAATAAATCTTACACTCTTTCTTACAAAATATGCTCATTTCCATTAAAATATAAATAAAAATCATTATCATTTCATATGCAATATTTTTTATTCCATAAAACTCTTGTATTTATAAAGGTAACATTAACATATAACGTTCCTCAAGTTCTTCTTTACATGCCATGTTTATTTTGATTGTGAAAAATATATATGATAACCATTTATTGATAAAAAAAGTTAATTTTATCTATAATAAGTTTTTAGCCGAATCCGGAAATAACTAAGAGTTGTAATATGACATACTATATTATGTACATGAGCTAACTTTGACGGCTGGTACAATATAATTATATTTAACAAAAAAAGCACCGACTTCTTGAATGTCAACTGGATCTAATAAGCCAGGGGTTCCCAATCTTTTCTTGATCAAGGACCACTTTTATATCATTTTAGGTAGCAGGGACCACTATGCATGTAGGTCTAATAATAATTAACCGTGATATTTAAACAGAAACTTCGCCTCACAATCCCCAGTCATAAAATTTAAATCGTTCGCGGATTTTATTTAGGCTTCTGCGGACCACTGATGGTCCACGGACCACTGGTTGGGAACCAGTGCTATAAGCAGATCCTAACCAAACTTTCGTCAAACCACCCTTCAAGTATATCCTTTCCAATATAAAATAACAATCGAAATCGGTTTTCGGGTTATTGAGTTAATCGTCCATTTCTCGCGAATATATTTGATGCAAACTTAAGACTTATATGATTTTCTCATACTTTTTGATTAATAAAAAATATGAATTATTTATAAGATTTCATTAATAGTTTACGGTTAAATATAAAATTTACCTTCAACGTCGATTTAACTGTGTATTATTTTTTGTAAAGAATACAGTTTTTTATATTTATTTATATGTAACCTATAGATAAAGATTCATATTTTTTTTCTTAATTAACTTAACGCTGATAAATCAAACGTTAAAGTAGTATACGATTTTTACTAAAAACAACGATAATTTAAATTTAAGACACTCCTAGTGGCTTGCGATACTATATTTCTTTTATATAAAATATATCTATTTAAAAACATATTCGTGAAATTGAATTTATTTGGTAGACGGGCCGATGAAAAGAGTAAGTGAAGGCGAGCACAGCGCTCTCAACGTAGCAATGTATTTGTGTCCGTTGGTGCATTACGACGAACAAATTGTGATATTTTAAAAATATTTTTCTATAGGATACCTAAACTATAAAAAGAATATAAATAAAAATAAAAAATATATGTGTGTACTGAATCATTTTAATGTATACTTAACTGTTTTTTTTTCATTATCACAAATTATAAATTTCTTTAAAATATATGAAAAACAAAGATGAGGAAACACTTTCGTTTATTTTTTACTAGTTTTTGCCTGTGACTTCACTTGCATTTTTAAATGAAAATTTTGTATGATATATGATGTAGTCTAAATGTAGGATGAAATTATGACTTCAGATGACATGGGTTAAATAAAAAAAAAATCTCCATAAATTATCCAATGAGGCCGGTCGTGGCGCAGCGGCACGAGGTCTGACTGCAAAACCGACTGGTTGTGGGTTCGATCCCCACTGGAGGAGATGAAATAATTACTTAAATTTTTATTTCCATTTCTTCGCTCTGGTCTCGAGTTTAAGCACCGCGTTGACTTCTGCCACTTAACACGCAATGCCTCTAGAATTCGGCAGAAAGTGACAGACAAGATACAGCGTGAAGCTAAAAAAAAAATTAAAAAAAAAAATATCCAATACATTAACAAATTTCATTTCAAACCAGTTTCTGAGATCGGCGCATTCAACCAAACTTCTCAACTTTATGATATCAGTATATATAGGTAGAATTTCTTTTATATTTATATTATTTATATTAAAAAAATATTATTAATGTATTTATTATTAAAATTTTTATGAAATAATAACTTACCAGGGACATGTTCATCGTTGAAAGTGACTCGGACGGAGTGCGGTCGTAGGACGCGCGGTGTAAACGCTGCTACGTATTTGTGGCCACCAAGCGGTCTTACCGAGCTAGCCACCAATGTACCATTACCACCAGACACTTCCAGCTCCAGCTGACCAGGTCCAGCAGCACTCGCGTCAACTGTTCAATAGATATCTTATGACGTTACAACATATTCACGTATTTTATTAATCAGCTTCACGCTGTCTCCCGCACACAGCAGTGTAGGCAGAGAGAACCTAGTGTTAAGACACTACGTTACCCACTTTCTGCTGAATTCTGTAGGCATTGCGTGTTGAGTTGTAGAACTCAATGCCGCGCTTTGCCTCGACACCAGAGCGAAGAAATGGAAATACAAATTTAAATAAGTATTTAATTTCCTCGAGTGGGGATCGAACCCACAACCAGTCGGTTTTACAGTCACATTTTGTGCTCCTGCACCACGACTGCCCTATAGTTAATATTATTACCTGTATGTAATACATACTTATTTTACAAATCACTTTTTTTTGTAGTAAATTTTATTAAATACTACAAAAAAATCAAATTTAGTACCATATTTTACACCGTGAATGCACCTGTATCATAAAAACTATACATATTGTAATAATATTCGAAAAACCGTAACTAATTGTAATTAATATTACCTATAAATTCAACAGGCTGTCCCACTATTCCTTTGTAGGTTGGTTTTATGACGATTCCTTTTGCGCCTTTATCGTTATCCCTTTGAATTGGTCTAGAACAAGTAAAACTTTTATTAGAATAAAATCACACACACTTTAACTATTTAGACTGTATTCAAAGAAAATATGAATAATTATACATATATAAATAAAATTAAATCAATCAAATTAATTCATATATTCTGAATAGTATTGGGTCATTAATATTGCTCTAACTGTGATTGCTATTTTGGTATGAATGCTTGTATTGTTTAATTAGATTTCAAAATAGTACATCCCTTTTTTTTCAGTTTCACACTGTATCCCGTAAATAGCAGGGTAGGTAGAGGGAATCTAATATTTAAAGACTACGTTCTCAATTTCTCGTCCTTGCCTTGGCAAGGGGTGTTGAGTGGAGGAGCTCAACGCCGCGCTTCGCTTTGTCGTTACGTAGGTAACGAAAATATAAAATACTTCATTTTTTGAGTGGGAATCGAACCCACAATCGTCGCGCGTACAGTCACACGCTTGTGCCACTGAATGCAATTTTATTAATTTTTATGAATAATTTTATTATAAAAATATTTTTTATATACGATTTTTTTTCTAATAACGACTAAGATATAAATAACATCAATTTGTAAGTAGCCACCAATACCAATAGGGAAGTCTCCAACAGCAGGTACGGATTATAGAATTTATAACATCGAGATCTCGTTCCTTCGTACAGGCGCTTTATATATTTTCTTTATGGACTTCTTATTTTATTCCTTGCGGTCGTTTCAATCTTGCATCAATACCAATTTATTTATAAAGACAAAGGAAATAATATTAGAAAATCTTGTTTTTTTTTTAATGTTCGTTAAAAAATATATTTAAAATCTATTGTTTTTTCGCTAAAATGGAGTAGCCAGTCTTTTGAAAGTAATTATAGTTTCAGTTTTAATTGTAACCACTATTAAAAATATCACTTTGTGCTCGAATTTAATTAAATTACTAGTGACTCGCCTGTAGCGTCGCCAAGCTAAACTATACAATTATTTATTGAACTTTAATTATGCTTAAATCTTATATACTATAGATATATAGATAAAGGCTTCATATCCAAAATCGTATTATGTTATTAAAAAAACAACTTAGTTTACCTGAAACGGGCATGTGCAGCGTCCGTCTCAGTGCGGGCCCTCCCGGTCGGGTCACGGGAGGGCCTATTGGATAAAAAAGACTGCTGTTGTTGGTGCTTCTCTTCCACACTGCTGTAAGAAGAGTCCTTTACCACGTAAGAGCTCTCTCGAACTTCACGTTTTGTAATTTCTTGCTAGAATTTGAATGGTTTATAGTTATATTTGTATTTAATAAAAAATATATATAATTAAAGTGTAATTAAGTACATTAAAATAATTTTTATTCATAGGTAAATGTTATAGGTAATTTTGAATAAACATCTGAGTAAAATATTAATATTGCTTATTAATATTTTAATTTCTTTGCTCTGGTATCAACACAAAAGCGCGGCGTTGATTTCTACTACTCAACACGCAAGGAATTTTCGTCGAATTTTTCGAAAATTAAGTGGGGAACGGAGTGTTTTAACATTAAGTTCCTTTTGCCTACCCTGCTATAACCGGGATACAGCGTGAAGCTTCTGAAACTAAGTAAAAAAAAAAAACACGTGAACATTGTAAAGTAAATTTTCATCAATTCTGTTAACGAGTGCAATTTATACAAAATGACTAATTTACTTACCCGACTGGTGTACGTGTCCGAGTCGCGCTCGTCGACCAACCGGTCTAGATGTCGGTTGAAGGAGTCGCGCGAGAAATCGCTGAACTTGTTCAACTGTGTGTTACGTTGTGTTTCCCGATCCAGAGTATTTTGTCCGTACCGATCGCTTGTTGAATCGAGGCTGTCGAAATATATTTTACGTTTAACAAATTTCGCCGGCTACAGTACTCAAATATCATTCCTGCCTGAAGGCTTCGGATTCATTTTCGAAATGCTTATTCTGGCATTGAGTGTTTTGAAATATAATTGAATCCTGAAGAGAACTTAGCGATATTTCTTTCCATTTTTTATTGCTGGCCAGTTTTAAAAAATAATTTTAGAAAAAATATTTTAAAAATTATTTAGATCTACTATATATCAAAAATAAACATACAACATCACATACCTACTGTTACTGAACATCTTCCTAGTGGTTTCAACCGTATCCCATGAATCATTCCGTAAACGATGTGGTTTTCCCCCGGGATCTCCTGTATCTGCAGAGACTGTTAATGCAGGAATAGATCAATTAAATTGTCGCAGTTTATTAGGGATTGCATTGCCCTATATTAAAAAAAAACATTAAATCAGCTTTACGCTGTATCCCGCACACAGCAGGGTAGGCAGAGGGAACCTTATGTTGAGACACTCCGTTCCCCACTTTCCGCCGAATTCTGGAGGCATTGCGTGTTGAGTGGCAGAACTCAACGCCGCGCTTAACCTCGAACCAAAGCGAAGAAATGGAAATACAAATTTATATAAATACTTCATCTCCTCGAGTGGGTATTGAACCCACAACCAGTCGGTTTTACAGTCGCACTTTGTGCTCCTGCACCATGGCTGGCCTCACCTAACCTATGCTACATGTTAAAACAGTAAATTTCAATAATACAAAGCTCCAAATAACCTATTGCTGCTATTTAAAAAAAAAACAATGCTTACTTGGACTTCCATATCTCTTTAATCGGTCAGTTTCGAGCGATGAAAGTGGACTGCTCTGATCGAGATTATCTTGTGATCCGCTGTATGAGCTATACATCTTATAGTTTGATCGCTTTTCTACCGTTCGCTTTGTTGTTGTAACGGGGCTGTATCGATCGGTGGGGCTATTGACGCTGTTGAAAAGCAAAACAAATATATAATACTTTTAAAAGCACCAGGTCAGGTATTTGGGTCAGTCATGTCGTGTCGTCATTGTGGGTTCGATTACCATTCGAGAAAATGAAATATTTCATATTTCCATTACTTTGTTCTGGTGTCGAGGCAAAACATGGCGTCTGCCACTTAACACGCAATTACTCTAGAATTCCTAGAATAGAAGTGGGGAATGGAAGTGTCTTAATGGTAACGAGTGTCTTAGGTTCCCCTTGGCCTACCCTGCTTTGTCTAGGATAAAACATGAAAAAATACTTATTTAGAAAACGTATAAAAATTTGAACGCAGCGGGACTCGAACCCGCGCCTCCTGGAAACCGACGACGACGATGAAAAGAAAGAAAGAAAAAATATGGTGAATCACTTTAATATTTTTTTAAAAGTATTTACGATAATAATAACAATATTGTTATTCAAGTACGGTTCCATAAAATGTAAACATATAGTGTAGTGTTGCATAGAACAATCACATAGTTCATTAATAATTTATTCCCAAAATTAATTATAACAGACACACTATGTCAGCACACATTGCGTATATTAGACACGCCAATCATCCTTCAGAAGTTGGATATTTGTAACGTGTGCTCCGAATATCACGTACCGATTAATTGGACTGGCCGTTCTATTCAAAGGACTATCCTTCCTCGTTAGCGGGCTCGTCCGACCGATCGGACTGGTCGCCCTGTATGGGCTGCTTGCTCTGTATGGGCTGCTCGCTCTGTATGGACTGCTCGATCTGGCAAAATCGAGTCGTGATCCGTTCCCCAGATGTTTCGATGTTATTGGACTGGCAGTCCGGTTTCGGCTCTCCGAATCGTATGTGGTGTAATTCTCTCGTTTGTTTAATCTAGAATTTGTATACGAATCGGTGGTGTCAAAACTTTTTTCTTTTATATCGGTTCCAAACGAAGATTTGTAATAATCCGACGGGTTCCGTCGCTCTTCTCTACGATCTATTGAGCTCGTACTGTGCTTTGTGTTCGTTTCATATAAATTGTAGTTATTGTGAGGACTTTCCGATCTCAATCTAGTAACTGAAAATAATAAACTATGGTGATATATTTATTCAAAAGTTTTTCTTTATAAAATTTGTAGTTCTGAAATCTGAAATAATGATATTACCTGGGCTAGCAATTCTTGTATAAGATGGACTGGCACTGTCTCTTGGCTTTTTTGATCTGGATCCCACGCGGAAGACATGAGGCGATCCATGAACATCATATCCATTGAAATAAATATACAACTGTAATATAAAATACAAAATATATATTTCATTTCAAATCATTATAATAGATATTATAAATCTTTATGTAGAGCTTAAACTCACTAAAATAAATGTTTTTTTAAGATTTATTTTTATAAAGGGTGTTTTTTTAGTAAAATTCGTTAAAATGATTTAAATCATAGAAGCACATCTAATAATATTCTTATTATTCTATAAAACAATTTTCTTAGACTGTATTAAATGTTTGCAAATATAAAAGAACATAAATGACTTAAAATAAATGTTTGTGTATATTTTGAATGCTGAAATAAATAAATTATTTTCATTTTATATTACTCACTCTATGTTTGCCTGGCGCTTTAGGCATAAAAGTGGCACGATATTTTGTCGATGACAATTTTTCTAAGGCACACATGACACTTCTCTTATTGTGAACAATGTCTAGCTGCAGATCTCCTTTGACTCCACATCCGCTGGTGTCCAACTCAAATGAATGAGGTTTTAGTGGTTCAGCACCTTCCAATGCTCCGGCGCTTAAACGTACCCCAGCTGGATCAAAAACTTCACAGGTAAAAGGACCACCCTAAAGAAAATATCAAAATACTTATTTACTTTATTTTACTGTTGTACATCGATACATGGACAATAAACCAACACATTAGGATAAATGTTTTCGTGGCTACGTATGGAAGTTATAAAAGCACATTTTTAGTATACATTTTTTAATACAGTTACATACAGAGTAAATACTTCTACAAAATTTATCTTTTCAAACCAACAAACCTGAATATGTTCTCCTTTATAGGTAATAGCTATAGTCCAGACACCAGCTTCGTCAGGTTGAAATGTGGCACTCGAAGCTGTAGTTCCTGGAGCTGATGGTGGAGGATGGCGGGCTTTTAAGGGAACAGCTCGACCGCTTGGCGAATGTGCTGTTACATCTATATCCTCACGTCTTGGTGCGCCTATGTAAATTGTTTTTGATAAAAAATTAAAAAAATGTATATATTGTTTTTATTAAATAATTTATGTTAAATCATTAAAATGTGATATTTTTTGCAGAAAATAATCAGTTCAGCAAAAATCACGTTTCTTAATTAAGTATACCAAATATATTGTTACATAAGATTGACTTAAGATTTCTACCTGTGGCGCTAACTAGTACTTCTACAATGCTGCCTGCTGCACAAGGGGCCATGCCCGGCGGTGGAACTGATACCAACCGGGGCAATGCTCGGAAAAAATATCTTCCATCCACTCTGTAAATAAATATTTAGTATAAATAACATAGAACTAATTGTATAGTAATTAATTAAATATTATTATATATTTTTTTAAATAATAAAAAAAATATTTTACTCGATTCAATATACAACACATGCCAAGATTTTATTCATTAAGTTGTTGTACCTTGTATAAAATCTACTATAACAAAATGTAAGATAAAATCAACAACCATAAATTAAACTTTAATAACTCTGTTAATGTTTAATTGTTCGTGACTTTATTAGGTACCTATAATATGCAATTCTTTTCTTTGTTTACAATACCTGATGTCATCAACGGTGAGCACTATTTCATGCATGCCTGCGTGTTCAGGGACAAACTCGCCCGCTCCTTTAGAGTCCAGTTTTAATCTGGTTTCTTGTTCTAAAGGATTTACTATCGATACCTTTACTTCTGACATTGATAACTCTTGAGTTATGCTTTCTACTTTTATGTAAGTCTGAAAACAAAAGGCATGAGGTATATTATAGGCCTTTAAAAAAAGCCAAATATTCAAAACGTTGTTTGTGTTGAGGGCCCGAATTCAATATATTTTGTTTTGCCAAATCGCAAGCAATTTAAATATAATCATTGCCCTTCGTGGAAATCGAATTTATAACCATTTCGTTGTGGTTGTAAACGTTAAACTTATATCCAGTCAGTCATTCATTATGGCAAGCAATTTAGTAAATGGCACATTAGTGCAATTTGATTATTTCTTAAACTTTAGTTGCTCTACTATAGTCATTAGTCAGATGTTCCAGATATATATTTTTTATATCTTTTTTCAGCTTCATGCTGTAGCCACAACAGGGAAGGAAGAAGGAGCTTAGTGTTAAGATACTCCACCTCCCACATCTCGCCCAATTCTGGAGACATTGCGAAACTCAACGCCGAGCTTTTCCTCGACACCAGAGCGAAAAAATGAAAATATTAAATATTTAATTTTTTTTCGAGTGCATTTACAGTCTTACCCTTATGCCCCTGTGCTACAACGACTGGCCTCATTTTTATTCATTTTATTTCGTTGAACGTTTTCATAAGACAGCATTTAGCTGGTCTATAACGGTTTTTCATTAGATGAGCCAGTTCTCAAAATAATTTTTAAATCAAATCCTATCTAGGAATATTAGCTGTATAAGGCAAAAGTTTCCAATCCGTCCGGTAGTTCATTAGATATGCATGTACGAACAGATAGATAGACAAAAAAATGTTTTGATATTTTTTAGGGTTCCGCACCGTTTTAAGGAAAAAAGGAACTCTTTTAAGATTACATTGTTGTTCGTCTGTCTATCTTTCAAGAGCCTTTATCTCAAGAACGCTTAGAGAAATCGAGTTGAAATACAAACCACATACATAGATTTTATCTAGATGGTCCGTTCATTTTTTGAAAAAAGAAAACATATTTCTACATATACTTAAATAAAGTTATAGCCGTGTATATCGTAGTACTAGTTCAGGAAATCTAAAATCTAAAAATGGTCATTTGTGGTTAAATCCTATTATATTTGATATTAAAGCTAGTTCAAGTGAAGTATCAGATGAAAGGGCTCTAAATATAAAATAAAACTTTTGAGTTTCAGAAAAAGTTCAAGATCTCCAATTTTGTACGGAACCCTTAGCGAGCGAATTGGACTCGTTTTATCATATTTTCAATTTTTATTAAAAACACTACTGACTGAAATATAAAAAATAAACATTAATTTGTTAAAAAATTAGGCTTTTTAGGTCAATAATCCTTGACGTAAATTAAAATTGTTTTAAATTACTTTCCATTTTCCTATATAAACGCCATATCATAGTAAATTTGAAGTCTATTAAAACTTGTTACACTATGCTTGTCTCACAAACAATGTTATCTTAAAATAAACTATAGATTGTTATTTCATTAATAAAATAAATAAAATAATAGAATACTAACTGTTTCTCCAACTCTTCCTGAAGTGGAGTCAAGAGCTACTCGTAGCATGTCATGTACAGGCGGTCGAGGCGGTACGTTGCGGAACTGCGTCGCCCAAGTCATCACACCCAGATGCTCACCGTCACTCTGACTCATGTCTTTGGCTGAGACGACAGGCTGAACACCTAAAATTGGAACAACATAAATCTTTAAAAATTAACTTAAATTGCTTTTAGCTTTCTATAGGGAAAAATCTATATAATATATTTAAATATGCAAATACAATAATAGCGGAGTGTCTTAAGACTAGGTTATCTCTGCTTACTCTACAATGTGCGGAAAACATCGTGAAGCTAAAAAAAATAAAATAAAAAATTATTACGAAATATACAAGTTTCTATGAAGGCAAGCAATATTTCTAAATATAGTAGTTTATTTTTTTTACATATCTTAGTCTTATACATTACTTATGATAGATATTTTTACATATACAGGATGGAAGTGTCAGCGCACCTTTTACGGGATCAACATATAGGGTAAAATATATTAAACCCATTCCTAAAAAAAATAATCAAGATACCTCACAGTTTAGACGTAGGATTTTTTTTTCATTTGACGATGTTTATTCATACTTGTATTTCGTGTGACGCAGCTACGCATAGATTTGAACTTTGAACTTTGCCGCCAATACCTAAGACTCGATTTCGGAATGAGGCGTATGCGGTGGTTTCCCTTTGATAGGTTTATGTGTGCGTGCGTCGTTCTTGACAAATGGTGTTTTATATTACAACCATAATTTAATTATTTATTTTGTTGGAAAAAATCACTTTTTAATTTTAAGGAAAAAACATAATAATTGTATTAGGCTTTTATAGAGTAGTTAAAACTGTGGTTCCATTTAAAGTGGTGCTGCCACTTCCAGCCTGTATACATATTTATAATTATACCATATATATATAACGAGCACTACTAGTTCATATATTTACATGATGCATATTTATTGCTTAATATTCCGAAACGGAATTACGTCCGCCTAAACTAGAATTATTGTAGTCCTACCAAATGGCCAATCAGACATTTATTTTCCCTGGTGTACAGTTTGTATTTAGATCGAAGAGGCGCAATAATACACCGCAATATTATGTTTGGCGTTCACAGTATATATTATATGATAACTAGAATTTTGCGTGTAGTAAATGTAGTTCGTAAATCAATTAAAACTAAAATTATCTTTAAAAAATGTGTCTGTCCTACTAATCCTACTAATATTATAAATGTGAAAGTTTATGAGAATGTATGTTTGTTCCACTTCCCCCCTAAAATTACTGAACGGATTTAGATAAAACTTTACAGTAATATAGCTTATACATCAGAATAGCACATAGACTACAATTTATGTAAGTATTTTGTATAATTTGGCTGTAATATAATATAATAATGTATGTATCTACCAAACAAACTAAGTAGGAGGATGTGGAAACACTAATAGAATATGAATCTATGATTGATTTTTTTGTATCTGCCTATTTATTTGTTTGTCGTCACGCACGTCTTCTGGACTACTTGAAACAGACAGAATTGAATGAACCTTTTCTGTTGAGTAGCTATGAGGTCCGGTTACAAGATCTAAGCTATATTTGATTTTGAAGACTGGCACTCTTAAGCCAGAACAATAATGGTCCAGCTAAATTATAAGGAATCTCTTCTTATAATTTAGCTAGAAAAAGAAATCTCTTTGTAATTATTGTGGTTATGACTTATGAATTTAACCTCGAACTAAATAATTATATAATTAAATGAATTGCAAAAGTAGGCTCTTTTTGAAAAAATAGAATGACGAGAGTAGAGTCGGACACTTGTTACTAATAATTTAAGTGCAGTAATAATAATTTTAGTATTAGATATCATTTTTAATACTCGTATAGATAACTAAATAAAACTACACTACGCTCACAGAAATTAAATATTTCACAATACATTTTAGATAAAGCATAGAGTTCAGTTTTGCCAACCGACGGGGAAAATTAGAATTTTTGTAATTAGGAAATTAGAATTAGAAGAAAATAGAGTGGACAAAAGTAAATAATTATGATACCACTAGCTTTTTGAAGTCTACTTCGTAATTTGGGGAGTTTGGGTATTGATTAGACAAAATAATATAATTATTATTTAAGTGAGGCCGTCACAGTGCAAGTGTATATAGTGGGCTTGATACCATATCGGGGGAATAAAATATTCAATATTTTAATTTCCTCGCTCTGGTAACGAGGCAAAGTGTGGCGTTGCGTTCTGCCACTGTCGAAAGTGGGGTATAGAAGTCTTAAATTAAATTTATTTAAAGTAAGAAAAAAAAGTCTGTCCGTCTATATTTTGGAAAAATATCTAATAAAGTAAATCGGTACTTCTAAATCTCAAATTTTATATTACTGATCTTTCATAAATGTTATGTCACTATAGCTGAGGAAATATTTTATGAAATCATCACAATCAAGCAAATTCATTCGTAGGCATAAGTTTCTTTAATAGTCAACCTCACGCTGTATCCCGCACACGGCAGGGTAGGCAGAGGGAACCTAATATTAAAACATTTCGTTCCCCACTTTCCGCCGCATTCTGGAAGCATAATGTGTTGAATAGCGGATCTCTACGCCGCATTTTGCCTCGACACCAGAAATAAATCATAGATTAAAAAATATATTTACCAAGCTTTTTGCCAGCATCTATAGCCATCTGGCAGTTTTCCTCCCATCTCGCTGGATCACGCCTTAGTCTGCTCGGTGGTGGAGCGGGACCTCCCATCGACCTTACTAACTCATTTGCTACACGACCGTCGTTCCAATCCGTCTGAATTACAATAAAAAAATAAAATAAAAATAAATGAAATCAAATAAATCAAATTCACGCTGTATCCCGCACACAGCAGGGTAGGCAGAGGGAACTTAGTGTAAGACACTCCATTTCCCACTTTCTGCCGAATTCTGGAGGCATTGCGTGTTAAGTGGCAGAACTAAACGCCGCGCTTAGCCTCGACACCAGAGAGAAGAAATGGAAATATCTTCCCGAGTGGAGATTGAACTCACAACCAGTCGGTTTTACAGTCACACTTTGTGCCACTGCGCCACGACTGGCCTGAAAAAATATATTGTTATAAAAGTTAAATTAAGTTAGTTCATTCAAAATCAAAGTTATTTACATAAAATGATTAGCTTCACAAATCAAATATTTAAACATAGGATGTCTACCATAGCTTGGCTAGATCAAAATCAAAATTATGTGATTAATACGTGCCAACGTTCATCGAAACGCTCGTTCAATTGAAAATATGTAATCACAAATTAATAGGAAACCACGATAGAGCCCACTCTATGCTAAAACTATCCAAAATTTGTAGCTGCGGTTAATCTGCGAACTAACAGTCTACTATTAAAGTGCTTTTAATTCATGTTACTGTATTGCAAAAATATAGAATTGTTGCGAAAAAAGAACAAATAAAACAATTGATTAACACTAAATTATGGCAAACTTTCTAAGTGCTCTGTGTATATGATATTTATAGCAAACAGAAATATCTTCGTCGTGGCGCAGGGGCACAAAGTGTGATTAGAAACGCGACTGGTTGTGTGGCCAGTCGAGGATATGAAATATTTATTACATTTAAATATATATATTTTTTTAATTTTTGAAGTGTTATTTCATACTTAGGGAAAAAAAATAATTATTTAGAAAATTCATACGTTTTCCCGCGCCTCCAGGTTCCAGTGCACCTGGTCGGTTTCCAGGAGGAGCGGGTTCGAGTCCCGCTACGTTCAAATTTTTATACGTTTTCTAAATAAGTATTAAATAAATATTTAATTTTCCTTTCTTTGCTCTGGTATCGAGGCAAAGCGTGGCGTTAAGTTCCACTTAACATCCTACCTGCGTATTTTTTTTCATTATTTATAAGATAATATCATTTCTTTTTAAGAGTTTTTTTAAGATAAATATCTTTGATATGTGCCACACATATTATATTTTGTTCGTTTTTCCGATATCTTGTATCGTTAGTTATGTGTTATATAACAGCTTTGTTGTGTTAACGTCGATATCCGATATTAGTTTGCAATCCAACTTTCCTGTTTACGGTCCATTTGAAATAATACACTCAGTATGTGGTTATTGGTTAGCCTATTTACATATAAACAATTATTAAAAATAAAAAAAAAACGCTTCACGTTTTATTCAGCATATCAAGTTAGGAAGAGGGAACCCAGTGTTAAGACACTCCATTCCTCATTTTCCAATTCAAATTTTTCGAGGCAATGTATGTTGAAAAAAATGGCGCCAGAGCCAAGAGATAAAAAATTTAAAATTTTATTTATGAAATAAAATGAAAAGTGGGAACCGAACCACCGAACCCATAACCTGTCACGTTTACAATCACATGCTTGTGCACGATATTACCAATTTATTCTAGTTAAAAATATAAATATAATATATATCATATTTCTTACCGTAAAATTACTGATCGGTCTTTCCAAACGAGAGTTGACCCAATCCAAAGTAGATTTAACAGCTGTTGAGTCTGGTTTCATAAAGTACGACAGGTACGTCATACCAGATAGCTCATCCAGCCACGGTGAAGCCAAGTACTCCGGCTCCAATACCATGGGCACATCGAGTTCTCTATGGGCAAGCTTCATCGCCCTCCTGCAGTTCTCAATAGCTTCGTGACGATCTGTAATAATTATTAAGTATTTTTATTGTAATTTCATAGTAAAGGTACTATAAAGATACTATACCATAGAGGCCAGTCGTGCAACAGGGGCACAAAGTGTGAGTGCAAACGCGACTGGTTATGGGTTCAATCTCGAGAAAGTAAAATATTTATTTAAATTTATATGTTTATATACTCGCTATGGTGTCGAGACAAAGTGCAGCGTTGAGTTCCGCCACTTAACATGCAATGTCTCCAGAATTCGGCAGAAAGTTCAGAACGGAGTGTCTTAACACTAGCTTCCGTCTTATTTTATTTGATTTTTAATATACAGCCGAAGATATGTGAGTTTTAGTTAATGATTCTAATCTCACACTGTATTGTGATATTTATATTGAAAATGTGTTCTATATAGATAGAATATTTTGCCAACCTTTATTGCTTAAGTTTTTTTATTTATAATAGTATGTAAATATGACAATTTTATTTACATTGTATTGTGTACACAAGAGCAAGTCAAACATTCGTAAAATATGTACATTTTGTATACAACTGTGTTTATTTATTTATTTATGAATTTACTTTATTTAAATTATGTATGTTTTCATTTTAATTTACGATAAGAAATATTAATATTAGTATTTATTTTCTGCTTCACGCTGTATTCCACTTACAGCAGAATAGGCAGAGGTAACCTAAGTTAATACACTCAATCACCATTTTCCGCCGAATTCTGGAAGCATTGCGTGTTGAGTGGCGGAATTCAATGCCAGGCTTTGCGTCAACACCAGAGCATAAGAAATACAATATTATATATTTTATTTCCTCGAGTGGGAATCGAATCCACAACCAGTTGCGCTTACAGTCACACACTTGTGCCCGTGTGATGGTACAACCTCGCCTCGATTAAATTAAAATTAATGTAATTGAAATAATTTTTCTCTTAAGGCTTTGTCTTATATACCTATATATTATCTTAATCTAATATTTTGAAGACATATTTTTTAAAAATTTAATAAAAAAAAAAATTAAAACTAACTAAGTTCCTTCCAATTGGGGAAAATGCCAGGTTTGCAGTAGTCAAGGAGAGCCGACAAAAGCACCCCGCTGTTCCAATCTGTAGTGAGATTACCAACGCGGCACTCCGGCAAAGCTGATTGTAACCATGATAACATAAGTTTTCTGTAACAAAAAATATATTTTTGGTTTTTTATAATTTTACTGTATATTATTAATTATATCATTTATTATATCATATATTTCCAATTTTGAAAAGCAATTAAGAGTAAAATAATAATTTATACTGTTTTTATGAAATAGTATAAAAATAGGATAAATTACATAACATTGAATGTATTTGCGAAAAAACAATGTAAAGGGGTATAAATTAAGTAACAAAATATGAATCTATGATATTTAAAATTTTTGTCTGTCTGTTTGTACATGCACATCTTCTGAACTACTACCGATTTGAATGAAACTTTTTTTTTGTGCAGTATGTCTGGGCAAGATCTAGGTTATATTTGACTTTGAAGACTTTCACACCTGAACCATAATGGTCTATCTAAACTAAAAAAAAAATATAAATGTGTTCATAACCAAAGTTGTTTCATTGACATATAAAAACTGAAGATGTGGAACATCTGATGAATAACCATAGCAGTTTATTTAAAGTATAAGAAATAATTAATTCCATTTTAACAAAGTTGTTTAAAGCATTTTCCATCAACAGAAAAAATAGAAAATTTGGAACTTCTGATGATTACCATAACAGTCCTCCTAAAGTATAAGTATAATTGAAATGCCACCTTAGCAAAAATTGTTAAACATGATAGATATTTTTATGGAAAAGACAAGGACAACGAGCGTAACCGAGCGCAAGGAGCTAGGAGGAGCTTTGGCGAGCAAAATCATATAAAATCCCAAAAGATAAAAAATATTATTAGTGAAGTGTATAACAGTATAAATAACTATAATAAATAATCAAGTTTTTTTTTTTAATCTTAGAATTACACATGTATATCCAAATATCCACGTACAAGAATTAGTAGTATTGTGAAACTACGGCTTATATAGAATATATAAGACATAGTTTCACAAGAGCTAAAGACATGTTGTGAATATTATATAAAGCATGCTAGAATGTATTGCAACCAGAGGTTGAGTGCGCAGGCGCAGGCGCGCCGTGCTAATTGCCCGGTCTCGAATTGCTTCGGTGCGTCGTGTTAAATACGAACCCACGTAATACAGTTATCTATTATAAAAGCCGATTTACAATGTGAATTTGATAATTACAGCAGATAGTAATTTTTATGTTTATTTTGATTGCTTGTGTTTTAATAAGACGCCTTTGTGGTGTAGTGAGTCAGCGTCTGACTGTTGACTGATGAATAAATATTTAATTTATTTCTCGGTTTTCGTAGAACAAGAGCCTCTTGGAAATAGAACGGAAAGTAGAGAACAGGGAATCTGAACACTAGACTCTCTGTGCCTTTTTTTTTTTAAATATGATATTGTATAAGTTGAGTTAGTTAGTTGTACAGCTTAAATTAAAACATATCAAAAACTTTAATGTTTATGTCTTACCTCGGTGGAAATTTGCTTCTTCCAATTTGGTATCGCATAATAAGTGACCAAATCAAACCGAGGATTAACTTTAAATTTCCATTTACTATGTCCACATTACCTGCAAATAAGTATATTTTTCTATATAAATTATACAACTTTGAATTTTTAAATATAATATTCAAGAATACCGCATCTTGTGAAATTATTTATAAATTTTTTCGTAAAAACCATAAACGCGGCGTTGAGTTCTGCCACTCAAAACGCAATGCCTCCAGAATCCGGCAGAAAGTGGGGAACGGAGTGTCTTAACACTAGGTTCCCTCTGCCTACCCTGCTGTGTGCGGGATACAGCGTGAAGCTAATTTAATTTAATTTAATTTTGTAAAAACCATATTAATAAACTATTTACCTATATTAACTAGCTTGACACCGTCATCTTCAATAGCCTGTAAAGCAGTTGTAACATTTTCTAATTTGTGGTGTTGATTAGTTGGGTTAGAACTCCAACCTTTCAACCTGCGACCTTGCAAAGCTTCTACCAGGGAACATAACACAGTACCATCTCGAAGATCTTCAACCAAGTCTTGAACCTGTTTTAAACAAAATAAGAAACAAAATCAATTAAAAGGGCCTATACGAAAAGAACATCTCGTTTTTATATCTTGTGGAATAGGTAAAAAAACATAAAAATATGTATTTTTTTTATGGTTAAATCTCTAAACTCGCCAGTAAGCCAAGGTCATCTTTAATTGTATCAACAAAATTTGGTAAAGTTAAACGAACTGAAATGACAATAACTACATTAGTCACGTTATTGAAAATTGAGATACGTTAAATTCTTATTTGTTTAATATTTCATTTTCTTATTTGTTTAATATTGCTTTTTGATTATTTTTTAAAACTAACCTTAATATTAACTGGTTTCAAGGTTTCGTTCACCCAATTTCTAAAAGTGTTTGCTTGTATTTCAACCCATAAGTCCTCGTGGCCCTTGATGGCCATTGCCTTAGCTGCTGTGCCTTCTGGACTTCTGGCCGCTAAGCCAGCCTGTGTTATTCTTCCAGCTGATCCTTCAGGCGTATGAGCCTTCAGACCCTGGTGTGTCACTCTGACCCCGTCCATTTTAAAATATTTTAGTTTCTTATTGTAGATAACATAATTATTTCTTCTATAACCTCAGTCATAGCTGCGATAAACATCTGTAATTAAAAAGAAAACTAGCATAAGTAATTTTGTAATTCGAAATTCAAATTAAGTGCATGAATTCGTGTAGGTCATTTTATGGCTATTATATATATCCAGTGAGTGAGGCCCGTCGTGGCGCAGTGGCACAAAGTGTGACTGTAAAACCGACTGGTTGTGGGCTCGATCCCCACTCAAGGAGAGTAAATATGTACTTAAATTTATAATTCCAATTCTTCGCTCTGGTGTCGAGGCAAAACGCGGCGTTTAGTTCTGACACTCAACACGAAATGCCTCTAGAATCCGGCAGAAAATGGGAAACGGAGTGTCTTAACACTAGGTTCCCTCTGCCTACCCCGCTGTGTGCGGGATACAGCGTGAAGCTGAAGCTGATTTATATATATCCATTGAAAATATTTTTGTTTATTTATTTTTGAATGGCGAAAGATAAATTTATATGTATGTTTGTTTATTTTGTTTATTTTATTTAATGTTTGGACGCGACCTCCGCGGTAATGTGTAAATCGTGCCGCGCGTCAATGTCACCGATGCTAAGAGTTTCCAGCAGATTGATGACGTATTGTCACTTTCGTCGTGATTGATGACACTTTAACACTTTTCTTTCTTTAAATCAACTATGAGATTGAAACATCTATAAATATTACATTGATTTTCTTAATGTAAGTAGTCTTATATCTAGCTTCACGCTGTATCACGCACATAGCAATGTAGGCAGATGTAAGGGTTCCCCTTTTTTATGTTACATGGGACGTATTCTGGAGACATTGCGTGTTGAGTGGTGGAACTCAACACTGCTATTTACCTCGACACAAGATTGATGAATTGAAAATTCGATGTTTCACTCGAGGAAATGAAATATTAAATATTTCTTCTACTGGCAATCGAACCCACGACCTATCGTGCTTACAGTCACGCTTGTGCCCCTGCGCCACGACTGGCCTCGAATTCTTATGTAACTAACTCTAAATAATTACTTTCACTATTAGACATTTTTATGTAAAACAGTTTTAATTTTTAAGAAAATAAATTTCTGCGCTTACCTATACTAACTAACTTGCTGCTTGCCACGAGATTATACTTCTACTATCTATGTGCAATAAATATTATATGAAAACGAATTATTAAACATTTATATTGGGTTGAATAAATCAAAATTAGAAAAAATTAAAATTATATTAACCTGAATATTCTTAATGGAACTTTTAATTAAAAACTAACGACTTACCTACATATATATATATATATAGAACGTTTTCATAATTAGAACAATTAATAATTAAAATTTAAAAATTAAAAATTAAATCGAGTATTCTACCTTATTTAGTTGTATACTAAGTATCATTTGACAGTGACTAACTATCATCTGACTGTATTAAGAGGAGATGGGAAAAGCAAATACGATGAATTGAGGTATATCAGAACGAGAAAATGAAAATATTTTAATAATTCTTTCGACCGAGTGGGAATCAAACCCACAACCGTCACATTTTGTTTTGTGACTGTGCACCACGATGGTCTCAATATATATATATACCGTGTAAATAGAAAAGTCAATAACAGTTAAACGGCAGTGCAATAAATTGTGTTGTAGACTGTTAAATAAGGCCAAAAGACATAAAATCTTACATAAAACACCCATAGAGTTAAAACAGGTGGGTCCGCACTTGAATTGCCTCTTTTAGGACTTCTTGTCGAAATCAATATTGTTTCTAAGTTCCCCTCTCTCTTCTAATTGTGAAGAATGAAGCCGTCGAAATAAACACTTTAAATGAATTCGCAGATGTCAGTAGTGGCGCAAGTGCCTATAGCATGACTGTAAACGCGACAGGTTGTAGGTTCGACTCCCACTCGAGGAATATTTAATATTCACCTTTTGTGCATTTTGTTTATATCATATTTTATGTGTGTATCTATAGTGGTGTACAAATAAAGTAATAATAATAATAATTCACATTTTTTTCGCTCTGGTGTAGAGGCAAAGCGTAGCGTTGAGTTCCGCTACAAGATATGGAATGCCACGGTATTAATATACTCTTAAGAAAATCTACTCGCTTGCAGATTACACGAAGAGCACCTAATTAATTCTGAGAATTCAGTAAAAATATTTTCATATTTCAATACAATTTGCAATGTGAATGTTTGTGTTTGAGAATCATAATGGTTCTTAAACATATTATAATTGAGTTTTGTGTGTTCTTAGTACAAGTTAGAGAATCTTGTGAAGATTTTAAATTTCATTCAATAATATTTAAGTATATAATTAGATTTATTGAGACCAATCGTGGCGCAGGGCCCAAAGTATGACTGTAAAATCGACTGTTTGTGGGTTCGAGCCCCACTCGAGGAGATGAAATATTTACTTAAATTTATATTTCCATTTCTTCGCTCTGGGGTTGAGGCAAAGCGCGGCGTTGAGAAAGTGGGGAACGGAGTGTCTTAGCACTAGGTTCCCTCGGCCTACCCTGCTGTGTGCGGGATACAGCGTGAAGCTGATGTAGTCGAAAAGTAGTTACCTGCATGCCTAGGCACAATGGCTATGGGTCCAAATTCCAAATATATATTGTTACATTTAAAAAAAAAGAATAATAAAATATTTAATTCCGCCATCTAATATGCAGTCTATGAAATGGGCGGTGGAGAAGGAATCGTCTTAATAATTGATTTCCATGTTTACTGTTCCAGATGTAGAACATTCTTAAGGAATAAAAAGTAAAAATTTAATTTAAGACTATCGGTATACATATAAGAGGAAATAATGTATATTTTATGTAGAAAGGTATGCAATATTATCTTTTCAATTTGTAATTATTATTAAAAAAAATCAGCTTCACGCTGTATCCCGCATATAGTAGGGTAGGCAGAGGTAACCTAGTGCTAAGACATCCCGTTCCCCACATTCCTCCGAATTTTTCGAGGCAACGCGTATTCAAACAGCGGAACTCAATACCGCGCTTTTACCTTGGTACCAGAGAGCAGAAATAAAAACATTAATATTAATTCCCCCGAAATGGAATCGAGCTCACAACCGTCATACACTCTTTCCTCTGCGCCACGGCTCTATAATTATTATTGTATTTAGTGTAATATTTAATAAATATTTCATACAACGATATCAATATCAAATATAATTCGCTTCGAGCGTTGCCACAAGCGCAAAGCATTATTTCGTTTTAAATATTAAATGTATTTACGTCCGCGTGGGCAAACTGTATAAATGGGTCCATCGATAAATATTATAATAATATGAATATTCTACTAGGAAGCGTTGTGGGTGGTGTGTTTGTTGAGACGTCAGCGTATCGTCATCTCTATTTTAGTTGGTCAAGATCATTAATCATTGATATTGATACTTGAAAACCTGTAATAATTATTACAGGTTGTTAATAAGTTAATAGAATTTATTTTTGACTATAAACGAGATTTTGGGTTCGATTTCCACTGAGGGGAATGGATGATTTTGATTTTCTTGCTCGCTAGTTTCGAGCACGACACTCGACAAGCAATGCTTCAAGAATTCGACGGTAAGTTGGAACGGAAGTGTTTTAATTGGAGTGTCTTAACACTAGGTTCACAGGTTCTCTCTGTGTAAAATGCAGCTAAAAAGTGAGCTACAGCATATTATCTAATAAAAATCTTATAAATATTTTTAAATCTTAATCTAAATGCCTCCAAAATTCGATGGTAAGTTGGTAACAGAGTGTCTTAACACTAGGTTCCCTCTGCCATTCCTGTGTGCGGGGTTGCACAGCGTGAAGCTAATTTATATCAATAAATAAAATGCATTCTATCAAAAAAAAAAATGGACTACACTTTTTTCGGCTATTTCAATATTAATAATATTATTTTTTACTCACTCAATATCTAACCAAGGAAGATATGTTGGGAGATTTTATATAGTCGAATCCACAGTCAATAATTTTTTTCTACTAGCCCTAAATAAGCATTGGCGGTGTTACAAATAAGTGTATAGTATTATTATTATCAATTAAACTTTATATTATTTTATCGTACACTTCCTTATATGGTCATATCATTAATATGGAAGAATTTATGTTAAAACACTAATTACTCATCTCAAATGAATAAATGGTCTTTGTGCACCAACAACAAACGTGACTCAACTAACAAGACATGCATTCAAATGAATTTAATGACCTTATATGGCCACAAATCGTATGCAATATATTTTTATTTCGTGATTTTCTTTGTGATATAGTTAGAAAATAAAAAAGTGGCGTTTTATTTCTTGTTCACGCTGTATCCCGCACACAGCAGGGTAGGCAGAGGGAACCTAGTGTTAACACTCCTGTTCCCCACTTTCTGCCGAATTCTGGAGGCATTGCGTGTTGAGTGGCAGAGCTCAACGCCGCGCTTAACCTCGACACCAGAGCGAAGAAATGGAAATATAAATTTAAGTAAATATTTTATCTCCTCGAGTGGGGATCGAACCCACAACCAGTCGGTTTTACAGTCACACCTTGTGCCGCTGCGCCACGACCGGCCTCTAAGGTAAAATGCGCGGTATACTACACTCTTACCACTAGGTTTTTTTTTTTTTTTATTTCTTGTTTTGGTATTGATAGTAGGAGTTATGTATACATAATCGATCAGCATATCATTATAAGCTAGTTTGAATATAATTAAATATATTTACAAGTTGTTATTTATATTATAATTATGTTTAAATTTTATATTAGTGTATTGTTTAATTTGTTATATATATATTTTTTTGTAAATAAATATTTTTATAATAAAAATTAAGTAGCAAATGACATTATTTATTATACATCGTTTAAAATACCGTTATTGAAACAAACTTACTTCTTTAAATAATTATTCCATAATAACATTTTCACTATGACCGTCGTTGTTTCATTTACAATTACATGTGAGAATAATTAAAATAAATTATAATACAACAAAAATCAAAACGAAAAAACACCATGTGGTTCAGTGGGACAGCGTGTGCAATGCAATGGTTTTAGGTATGATCTTCAATGGGTTAAATAAATTTATTTATTTCCATACTTGCCAAGATATAACGCGGCGTTGAGTT
Source organism: Heliconius erato x Heliconius himera (assembly GCA_013421005.1). Classification (NCBI taxonomy): domain Eukaryota; kingdom Metazoa; phylum Arthropoda; class Insecta; order Lepidoptera; family Nymphalidae; genus Heliconius; species Heliconius erato x Heliconius himera. Next base: position 45,771 of record JAATLQ010038271.1, read on the forward strand.
CCTCGTCGCGGGCGGAGTGTAATGTCTAAACATTATTTATTTTTATTCTCTTTGCCAACTCTGCTATGCCAGAAAAAAGATTGAAACTGCGTTTTTTATTATTAAAAAAAACTAACATTTTTTTTTATTTCAAACGTTGTAAGCGAGCCATAATTGTCGACTTCGAAAAGGCATACGCCTTACGATCTTCTCGTTTAATGCTTTACGCACGATTTTATATCAAGGTTTATTTCACAGCTATAATCACTAAATTTGTAAATTTAGACCGCTTAGATTTAGTACCTACTGATAAGGGATATATTCCTATTTTCGAAATTATTCTACGTCTCTAGTTCGTACTCGCCTCACGTAGAAACTTACTGTGTGGATTTAAATTAGGTTGCCTATAGTATTGCTCAGATTCGACGAGATTTATTACGTCACAATTTATTATTTATTGGGGATTTTAACTGACATATTATTAAAATAATGTGTAGATTTACTCTATAGCATATTTTTTTTATTAAATTAAAATGCAATAAGGTTTTACATTTGCTGAACTAAAAAAAGAAAAAAAAAGTTTTTAGGTGGTGGGACATGATGAGTCCAGGCTATCGTTGAAATTCCAAAGTGAGAGTCTCATATGAAATATTTTACTTAAATTTATATTTACATTTCTTCGCTCTGGTGTCGAGGCAAAGCACGGCGTTGAGTTCTGCTACTTAACACGCAATGCCTCCAGAATTCGGCAGAAAGTGGGCAACGGAGTGTCTTTCACTAGGTTCCCTCTGCCTAACCTGCTGTGTGCGGGATACAGCGTTAAGCTGAAAGTCTCATATAACCTCTTTCTTAATCTCATAGGCCAAGTTCAAATATTTAGATATTTTTTCTTTTTCTACCTTCACGAATCGATCACTGCACGTCGCGCCATTCGGTCTACTAGCACTATAATCTGGTCTATTGGCAACAATATACGTGTCTGTAATAGTAGAACCATCCCAGTAAAGCCACGAACAGCTATTTTTCAAGAACGGACGAGAAATATTATAAGATTTTAATTTCTATATGTATAAGAAAAAAAGTTGTTATTAAGTAAGGGTTTCATTTAAAAATAATATATAATTTATTAGTCAAGTATGTTGTCATGTTAAATAATAGATGTTGAAATTAGTGTTTTGAAGTTTAAAATTAAAATAGCAAGTTTTTCCCACGCTTCAAACGGTAATAACAATTTCTCTAATTAATTAAAACATGCTCATAATATACGGAAACGGGCAACCGTAAACGAAATATATATATGTATGCAAACAAAAAAATGTGATTAAGACTTATATTAATCATAACTAGTTATGTCTATATAATCACAGAAAAACATATCTACAATTTTTTTTTCAGCTTCATACTGTATCACGCATACAACAGGGGAGGGTACCTTGTGTTAAGACACTTTGTTTCCCATTTTCTGTGGAATTCTGAAACATTGCGTGTTGAGTGGCGGATCTCAACGCTGCGCTTTGCCTCGACACCAGAGTGAAGAAACGAAAATAATAAATATTACATTTCTATGAGTTCGGGATCGAACCGATTAAAGTCACACAATACAAATAAAAAAATATATTTTCATATAAAACATCCATCCATGTTTCACAATTAAAACATTTTTTTTCAGCTTCACGCTGTATCTCGAATAGAGTTAGTTTTTGCGAAAATATTAATAAATAATAATGCATTCCCACTCGAGCGGAAACGAACCCACAACCATCGCGTTACATTCACACGCTGTACCATTGCGCCATGATGACCTCTATCTACATTATATTGTTATACAAAAATATTTTTCTCTACAACAAAACTATGTCGTTTACAAATATAGAGTATTATTTGAATTTTGGTTGTTCTCGACACAAACGCAGTATTTCAAAGGCCCTGTTTACTCTATATTCGAGTGTTGGAGGTGTGTTAGTTAATTATGTATGTAATTAGGTGGGTGCCCATACGATGTAGGCAAATATAACGCGCCTTAGTAAAGAATTTATAGAGTGGTAAAGCAATTTTCTCACCTACGATATTGCATTTTTTCAACGCTTTCCCCTTGTTCTTCTGACGTTATTATAGGTATATTCATTTTTAAACATTTTTAAAGTGTTATTCCACACTTAGGAAAGAAGAATATTTATTTAGAAAACGTATAAAATTTTGAACGTAGCGGGACTCGAACACGCGCCTGAACGTATGTATGGCTTAGTGGTCAGAGCGCTTGGTCGGTTTCCAGGAGGCGCGGGTTCGAGTCCCGCTACGTTCAAATTTTTATGCGTTTTTTAAATAAGTATATTCATTTTTTTCACTGCGCATGAAACTTAAAAATGGTGAGGTTTCTTCGTTAGTTATAAAATTGGATGTATCTTGAGATTAAAGTAATCTCTATATATAATAAGACAGTAAAAATATTTTGTCTGTACATTTAGTAATTTTGACTGAAATGGATAGAGGGACACTTAAAAAGACTAATAGAAAGCAAAAAGATTTTTTTTGAATTTCT
>JAATLQ010038271.1:48388-61545 GCA_013421005.1 Heliconius erato x Heliconius himera
AAAGTTATCGTCATTTGAATGAACTCAAGGCATTAGCTTGCCAGCGAATGTTATATAGAAATCGCGCTGGTATGACCCTGGCTAAAGAATGACATTCGAAACGTCTTGATTATATGACTGTTGATAAAAATATATATTTTTGAAGCACTATTATACAATATTTTATACAATAAAGTAAACAAGGCCAGTCGTGGCGCAGCGGCAAGAAGTGTGACTGTAAAACCAACTGGTTGTGGGTTTCGGCGTTGAGTTCTGCCACTCAACACGCAATGCCTCCAGAATTGGGCAGAAAGTGGGGAACGGAGTGTCTTAACACTAGGTTCCCTCTGCCTACCCTGCTGTGTGCGGGATACAGCGTGAAGCTGATTTATTTATTTATTTTATTTTATTATAGTTGTCAATCAATTCTGCTTAAATCAATAATCATGTATTTTAAGCGGGCGAAGCCGTGGGCGGGCCGCTAGTTTATAATAAGAAAAATAGCTGTAATGATAAAATCTCACGTATTACAAAAAAAATTAAATATTAATAGATATTGTAAAAAACAGTGATTTTAAGCGTTATAAAATGTTACAAAGTATCAAAGAAACAGAAATGATTTGGTTATTATAATATAATTAGCAGATAAATGTTCATTTAGAGATTAAGAGGACGTCGTGGCACAAGCGTGCGATTGAAAACGCGACGGTAGTGGGCTCGATTACCATTCGCGGGATCTTGACTAAGTTCCCACGTTCCTTCTGCCTACCCTGCCTGCTAAGTGCGGGAAAGAAATCTTTAATATTTGACTATCGATATGAAGCTGATATATCTATTTGACTTATTATATTTTTTTATAATGTTGTTGTGTTATAGAGAACCAATCGACTCGTATATTTCATAATCCAGAGTTCACACAATTATCGTAAGAAGGTGTACAAAGTTTTTGCGTACTAATTACAGTAGTAACTACTTACAGTACAGTAAAAGATTTTGAATATTGTTTTTAAGCTAAGTCATACTAACACTTTAATCTTTTGATAACTTTTTTTATATTGTAAATATATTTTTTATATTGACAAAATAAATATATATGCGCATCGGTGTCTTTTATGGCTATAGATTGCACTGTTTGAATCTGTTACAGCGCTCATCATAATTGAAGAAATGTTTTTATTCAATACGATTTTAAATCAGCTTCACGTTGTACTCCGTATTTAGGGTAGGTAGAAGGGAGCCTTGTATTAAGACACTCCGCTTCCCATTTTTCTGAAGGCATTGCGTGTTGATTGGCGAAACTCAACGCCGCCCTTTGCCTCGACACCAGAGTGAAGAAATGGAAATATATACATTTAAATAAATATTTCATATTTCGAGTGGGGATCGAACCCACAACCAGTCGGTTTACAGTCACATTTTGTGTCCCTGCACCACGACTGGCTTTATACTATTGATATATTATATAGATATTTTGCCAACAAAACACAGAATTAAGAGTAATTGAAACTGCAACGGACGGATCTTCCGTTGAACATACTCATTGTATTACGTAATGGTTCATCAATAAAAAAAGATTAATTCACACAACAAAATTAAAATAAGGTTTTATAGTTTTTAGTTTTTTCTTAACAATACTTCAACGTTCAATATTTAACATGACTTATGCTCGATTCCATGATGTTTTGGTAACTTCAAGGAACTGCTCAATAATACTACCTCCGTATTTATTCTGTAGAAAATATAAAAAATTGAACGTGGAAGGAGTGGGACTATTGCATCAGAGCGCTTCGACAGTTTCCAAGAGGCGCAGGTTCAAATCCCGCTACGTTCAAATTTGCATATGTTTTCTAAAAAGTATCATTCTTTCCTAAGTTTATAATAACATTTAAAATTGTAAAAAACAAGCACACTACGTATTTTTATTTTATTACATATATTATTGCAATAAAAGTTATTTTTAGAACACAATAACATACAAATCGACTACTTCTTTAAACATGTCAAGTAACGGTAATATTATTTCATGTTGTATAAAAATGCTAGGTGGTTTTTACGAATAAATTTAGGGTTAATAATGTATCGTTCTTTAAGCTAACAAATATAATAAAGAAATATAGCGGTAATTTTGACTAAACCGCACACAGCATAGTAGGCAGAGGGAACCTAGTGTTAAGACATTCCGTTCCTCACTCTTAGCCGAATTCTGGAGGCATTGCATGTTCAGTGGCGGAACTCAACGCCGCGAGTAAGTATCTTATTTAATATAATTTTTGGACAGTTAACTTTTTGGTTATAATATCCACAGTAGTTGTACGTCAGCACCATTGTTATAATACTATACTATTGTTATAATTTTATATTGTAATATAAAAGATTTTAAAAGGAAAAGCTTTGTAAAAAATAGATTTTGTAAAAATTGTATTACTTTTAGAATAGCTTAATTGGCAATATGCTTGCATCCCATTAGGCGCGCCTGCTCCTAATCAGTACCAGCCGGGATTTGAACTTAGAGATCCTGGTAGGCAATAGGTTTGTTTGCATTTAAAATCAAAAAGAATTCCTTACATGTATACCCTGCTATATAGCAGGATAGCCAGAGGAAATCTAGTGTTAAGACACTCCGTTCCCCATTCCCCGCCGAATTTTTCGAGTCATTATGTGGAGGAACTAAGCACCGGGCCTTTGCCTTGGTGCCAGAGCGAGAGATAAAAATATTAAAAGATAATAATTAATTCCCCTGAGGGGATCGAACCCACAACCATCGCGTTACAGTCGTAGTACACACAATATTAAGCAGTAATAAAACGTAAGTACATAATATTAAATGAAATAAAATTTTGTAATTAGCTATTCCTTTTATGGCCGTGCGAATTCGAAGGTATGAATCAAAAGAAATTAATTTATATTCTTAAAGTAATGTATGAGTCATATTTCGTAATGTTATTTTTTTCCCAGCAAAGTCGCTATACCTTTTGATTACGTACAACTTATAACCACAAGTAACCCGAAAACCGGTTGTACGCTAAAATAGGAGTGGTTTAAAAAAAAAAGCTTCATGCTGTATTCCGCATATAGCAGTGTATTCAGGTTGAACTTAGTGTTAATACACTCCGTTCTCCACTTTCCGACGATTTTTTCCAGGCATTGTGTGTTGAGTGGCGGAACTCAACGGCAGGCTCAATTCACCGCTTGGCTTTGGCCTTGTTTCCAGAGCAAAGAAATGAAAATATTAATAAACAATAATTTATTCCTCCAAGTGGAGATTGAACCCACAACCATCGTGTTATAGTCACATCCTTGTGCCCTCGCGCCATAACAGTCTCAAACTGGACTCGGAACTGGTCCAATAAATACTTATTCCTGACACGAACTTAAGCTTAATTTTATCGGAATTTTTTGCTAAAGGGTCGCTTGCAATAACAAGCTTTTAAAGAAACCTGTTGTTGTTAAGAAAGATTTTAGTGAAATAAAAGGAGAATTGGGACGTTGTTTACGGCATTTGAGTGCTGATATTTTTATACAACATTTTTTTATTGGAATAAATTTATTGAAAATCACATTTTTTTTATCATTTGAGAATTATCATTTAATAATACCTGATACTTGTTTATCAATAATATGTTTCGTTTACGTAACAACGATGCTAAAACTCTTACCTTGCAAAATTTACTTTTCAAAAAAAAGATAATCATCTTGTATCTTAACTGATATGTAAAAACTAGTTAAAATTAGTTATTTATGTTAAAAAAATATTGCTAAGTAAATTCTATTATAATCAAAATTACAAATACAGCCAACCACGCATATTATTGTAATTTTAGTTCTACCAGGAAGGAAGTAAAGTAGTTCCTCATTGACCGCGGCGTATACCTTCTACTCATTTGCGTTAGTAAATTCTTGAAGTCATTTCCATTATTCATGCGTATATCTTATTATTTTTTTTTCAGCTTCACGCTGTATCCCGCACACATCAGGTTAGGCAGAGGGAACCTAATGTTAAGACAATATACGCATGCAGTGTTTGCTTTCAAACGGCTATACATTATTGATATTATATTGTGCTTGTAAAATTACTCATTTAAAAATGTAATAGCCACCAGCAAATCAAATCAAATAAATAAATAAATAAAAGCCACTCCGCTCCTCACTTTCCGCCGAGTACTGGAGGCATTGCGTGTTGAGTGGCGGAACTCAACGCCGCGCTTTGCCTCGACACCAGAGCGAAGAAATGAAAATATAAATAAATATTTCATTTCCTCGAGTGGGATCGAACTCACAACCAGTAGATTTTACAGTCACACTTTGTGCCTCTGCGCCACGACTGGCCTCAACACACACATATCACATCTTATTAATAATAGAAATAATTTCAACAATCTATTTATCACTTAAGGTGTATTTCTAATTTCGCATAAACATTTTAAAGGGTCTACAGCTTTTGGCCTTGCAAAATGTTGATTTTTAAATTAGCTTGACCCAAAAGGGTACTCTAATACTAAGACTCCACTGTTTGTCTGTCCGCTTGTCAAAAGGTATTTCATTAATGTTACGTCATAGTTAGACAGATGACGTATTTCTATAATAAAAAAGAATGAATAAAGGGGGATCCCATACAACAAACGTGATATTTATGATATTTCTACACGTATTAGAACCGAACTTGGCAGTTATTATTAGGAATTTTAATACTGTTACAATAGTGCCTATTTAAAAAAAAATCTATGTTAGTGTATCAAAGGTTTTATATTATATATCAAAGATTTAAAAACCAAAAAATTTTCTATGGATAATCGCAATTTTTTACAATATTTCACTCCCAACACTAATAATTTACCTCACAAAGGCAAATTCAATTTAAAACGGCTAACAGATAACATAAATACACGATTAGACTTAATAAGAAAATGAATTATGGAGAACTGCCGCTTAATTTATTGTATAATTTTATTTTTAACGAGGGTCCACAGCGACGTGCTTCGTGCTCCGCTGCCTGCAATAATGTGCGAAACCGTCGATGTATAAAGATCTCTATATTCATAGGCTGCCTACTTTCATATACATACTTATAATAAATACTTCAGTTTATTTTTGTACTACACAAAAAATTGGCATGATTTTTTTTCTATTTTACTTATTTAAAGTACGAGAATATTATATTTATATACTATTTATTATATTTAATTTAAATGATAAACTATTAATGTATATAATGCCGAGAACCATTAGGTTTGATAGGCTCTGCATTTCATGTCATGAGGACTCTATAACACAAATATGCTGAAAAAATGTTGTTAAAACCTATTTTGGAGTATATTTAACTCCCAACGAACTCCGAATTATACGTATAAAGACAATTAAAACTGCTTTTTTGTAATTTTTGAAACTTGTACCTATTAACAAGTACATTTAGTGTAAACTAGCGACCAGCTCGCGGCTTCGCCCGCTTAAATTTGTGAATTATTTGTTTGTTCAAGTACAAGGAATTACGTTCCTTGTTTAATAAATAATGTATGCTTGCAGCGCACTTAAAACTTTTAAAGTGATGATATATATGATGGCATTTTCGAGTTTTATTAAAATTATCAAAAAAATATTATTGGGGGCATTTAACAAAGTAATAGAACCAGAAACAAACAATATTTAAACATTTTGTCTGTTTGTTGGTTTTTCTGTTTCTTCTGTCATCTCTGTCTCGATCTGTGCGGTATCATTTTTTTCACACCTTGGGTTGCACTATTGCATTTTTATTTGATTTTTTTTTTGAAAATGTAATATAGCCTATGTTGGTTAATGAAGATGCAGCTTTCTAAGTAAAAGAATTTTTTAAATCGGTCCGCTAGTTTTTGTGTGAAAACAACACAAATCTTTCCTTTTATACTATTAGTATAGAAGTATAGATATATGTTGTACTCATATAAATTGTAGGGCCACATACTCGTATATGAGGCCAGTCGTGGCGCAGGGGCACAATATGACTGTGACTGTAACCGACTTGTGGGTTCGATCGATAAATAACTTTTAATACTATATAATATGAATATATTATATTTAACTGTATATATCTGTAGAGGCTGGTCGTGGCGCAGGGGCACAAAGTGTGACTGTAAAATCGACTGGTTGTGGGTTCGATACCCACTAGAGGAAATGAAATATTTATTTAAAATTTATATTTTTATTTCTTCGCTCTGGTGTCAAGAATTCGGCGGAAAGTGGGCAACGGAGTGTCTTAACACATGTTTCTCACAACGTGACACTGATAAAAAAAAATAAGTTTATAAAAGTTGACTCGAAGTGCTTATTTTAATTCGAAAAATAGAAGCTCTACAAATCAGTTCTTTTTTCTTCTCTGTTATCCAGCACATAGCAGTTCGTTCGTTTTCACTTTCTGCCAAATTCTCAAAGCACTGCGTGTTGACCGCTTCAGTTCACCGCTGACCCTTCTTACCAGAGTAAGAAAACTAAAAATATTAAATATTTCATTCCTCGTAATGGGATTTGAAACCACAACAGTCGCGTTAGCAGTCGCACCCTTGTGTTTCTGCGCCACGACGACCTCAAGAAAATGTTAGATATATACAGTTTTTTGTATCAGCTCCACGCTGTATCCCGCACACAACAGGGTAGGCAGAGGGAACCTAGTGTTAAGACATTCCGTTCCCCACTTTCCGCCGAATTCTGGAGGCATTGCGTGCTGGGTGGCGGAACTCAACGCCGCGCTTTGCCTCGACACCAGAGCGAAGAAATGAAAATATATATTTAAGTAAATATTTCATCTCTTCGAGTGGGTATCGAACCCACAACCAGTCGATTTTACAGTCACACTTTGTGCCCCTAAGCCACGACCGGCCTCTACAGATATATACAGTTAAATATAATATATTCATATTATATAATATTAAAAGTTATTTAAAATCACTTACTAGTATACAAACGCAGCATATGATGTCACAATCTAAACATTAACATGCGACAGTACCTCCGTGTAATAATACTTAACGACGATACTTATAGTGTACAAGAGTATAATTTCTATTTTTTGCTTTGAGCGTAATTCGCAAAAGGTATTTTATTCACTTATTACTTTAGAACGTAGAAAATTATTAAAATGTATTTTATTTATGCGACAATTTGATCAACTTGATAGTATTTACAGTGCGGTCAACAAGTCGTGGCCGCACTGAAGATAGGTATAGGCTACGCAGATTTGGTTTTAGGATTTTTCTTACTTTTGATTATTTTTTTCCCGAGTGCACAATGCGAAAAAGTTTAGATAATTTAACCTCGGGTCACGACATGGTGACCGTACTGTACTAACTTATTTTTGACTTCAATCCAATACACTATTATAGGATTGAAGTCTATAATAAATTAAGTAAAGATATAAATCAAAGGATAATTTTTATCAATAAATTCAATATATTAAATTTTAACGATGATCTTTTGGATGCTACATATAAAATAAATTTGCAAGTTTAGTTAAGAGTAGGCAGAAAAAAGTTAGTGTTAAGGCTTTTCGCCAAATTCTGGAGGCAATCTTTCAGATTCTTTTACGCCGCGAAGAAAATGTTAAATATTTCATTTCCCAAGTGGCGATCGAACCCACAACCAGTCCCCCTACACCACTACTGGCCTCAACTTAACATGACTCTACATTAAAAAAAATGATTTCACAGTTTGTATAACCTTAAGACACGTGTGGCCAGTGGGCGGAGTGCGAACATATCACAGGATGATGTCATTAACTCAACACTTTACAATCTCTGTCACCCTGTGTTATTACTCGAAAATGCTTTTAACGCTACAAAGGCTGTATTGACACACTGGTCTATTTTGGTTTTGTTATGCAACCAAGGAACGCGCGCAACCTATCGTTTTTACTCCAATTAAATTTATTCACAATAAATAAAACACCTGTTTGTTAGCTACAATGTAGTGGGATTCGAGAAATATTAAAAACACACAACTATATAACTTACGTCGTTGTTGTACTGTAAATGCCCTTGTTGAAAACAATACAACTTTGGCACCAATTATAATAGTTTTTTACACTATTTACCTTATTTTAAGGTAATATCACAATATTTTTTCAGTCACCGTTTCGCATTTTCACTATTATTTATTCGGAATCGGCAATAATTGTATGATAGATCGTCGTACGCGCATATCCGCACTGCACGCGCGGGCGAGGCACTGTGCGAGGAGTGACGGAGGCGCAGGTTGCGCGGAGGTCCCCCCTCCATCGGCAAGGCTGCCCCAACGCAATGGCATTCCATCTGTGTCGATAGCTTGCCCATTTATGTCTTTGGATATGGTTGACGGCCATAGCGGCCATATGGTGTCTTGCAGTCGTATGATTATGTTTCCAATGGAATTCACTAGTCACTAATGGTGGTAAATTGATGTAAGGTGTGGGATAATAATACGCATTGTTGTATACTGCAACAGTGCATATAGCTGCTGTTATGTAGACTCTACTATTCTTCTCTACATTATAAAATTGTAAATAATATGACGAAATATTAATATATATTGAGGACAGTCGTGGCGCAGCGGCACGAAGTGTGACTGTAAAATCGACTGGTTGTGGGTTCGATCCCCACTCGAGGAGATGAAATATTTACTTAAATTTATATTTCCATTTCTTCGCTCTGGTGTCGCGGCTAAGCGCGGCGTTGAGTTCTGGCACTCAACACGCAATGCCTCCAGAATTCGGCAGAAAGCGGGGAACGGAGTGTCTTAACACTAGGTTCCCTCTGCCTACCCTGCTGTGTACAGGATACGGCGTGCAGCCGATTTGATTTGATTTGATTAATATATAAACAAACTAATATTTTTATGTATTTATTCATAAATAAGCAATTTTAATTTACATATATGTATTTGTATGTCATATAGTGATTGTTGGTTAAAAATATACTCTAATTCCTCAATCTTGTTAAAAAAATAAATTAACTTCACGCTGTATCCCGCACACAACACATTTAAATAAATATTTAATTTACTCTAGTGTGGATCGAACCCACAGCCAGGTTACAGACAATTGTGCCACTGCGCCACGACTACGCTTTAAGGAAATATAAGTATCAGTAAATATGAACAACGATGTTTCGATACATAATATATGTATACTACATAGTAAGATGCATAGCTTACTATAAAAGGATAGAATTCTGATACTCTTGTAAAATTATATTACTCGTATTAATCATACTGAAGCCAGTCGTGGCGCAGGGGCACAAGCGTACGACTATAAACGCTGTAGGTTATGGGTTCGACTCCCATTCGAAGAAATAAAATATTATAATATTTTATTTAATTGCCCTGGTAATAGGGCAAAGCACGACGTTGAACTCCGACAATTAACATACAATACCTTCAGAATTGGAGAATGTGGGGATAGTGCCTTAATGGGAACGATAAAAAAACCGATATTTTTCCCTTCAAAAATGAGCTCACATTTTTCAATCGTGGCCCGTGAATTCCAGAATTTACGATGACGCAACGTAAGATAATTCGATTATATTTACTCTACTTTTTGAAGCAACGAAAAAATCTACATAATGAGTAAAAAAAATTTCTTTTTTTTTTGTTTTCTTCTTTTTTTTCCGCATCTTATTTTAGGACACTTAAACACAAACAATTCTTGTGAAGCAAATCATTATACTCGTATATTCAATAAAAGCTCGCTCGCTCTCTGTTCTTAAAATGAAGTATTGCTTCATAGCGATCAGAGGTTATGTCTTATTAACATTTGTCTACTAAATACAGCAGAATCGATGCATAAATGCTCATATCTTTTTATTCTAGACCGTCGTGGTGCAGGGGCACAAGGGTGTGACTGAAAAGCGACGGTTCTGGGTTCGATCCCTACTCGATGGAATTAATTATTACTTCTTAATATTTTCATTTCTTCACTCTGGCACCAAGGCAAAAGCCCGGCGTTGAGATCCGCCACTCTACACGCAATACCTCGAAAAATTCGGTGGAAAGTGGGGAACGCAGTGCCTTATCACTATGTTCCCTCTGCTATTTTGCTGTGTGCGGGATACAGCGTGAAGCTGATTTATTTATTTATTTTATCTTTTTATTGCCTTGACTTAGAAGCGTGATCAGTTCTGGGTTTTAAAATACCATTTATCTAAATATTTGATATTAATTTCAGCTTGATACTTCCCTTCCACACAGTCTCCAGATAAATGTTCTTGACAGACGGACAAACGTACAACAAAGTAATCCTATACGGGTTCTGTTTTTACCTTTCGAAGCACGGAAGCCTAATAACAGAAATATAATTCGGGTGAAAATAGAATAAAATGGTATAGTCGAGCTCTTTTGTTGATAGAACCCAAAGATTGCAGAGGAAAACTTAGGGTTCTTATTAGTAAAACCATAGAGTGTGGCTCGCTGGATTGGTTGTAAAGTATTCTAATTATTTTTCCTAGTGCTCAGGGCCTGACGATGGAACTATATGATGGTTGATGGAGCCCTAATGATATTTCATTTTCAACTATTTAAAGTAATATAAAAAGATACCAGTCATGATACAAGGGCACAAAATGTCACTGTAAACGCGACTGGTTGTGGGTTTGATCCTCACTCGAGGAAATGAAGTATTTATTTAAATTTTTATTTCCATTTTTTCGCTTTGGTGTCAAGGCAAAGGGTGGAGTTGAGATCCTCCAAAATTCGGCCGAAAGTGGGAAACAAAGTGTCATAACACTAGGTTACGTCTGCCTACCCTGCTGTGTGCGGGATACAGCGTGAAGCTATTCTTTAGGCTATTATAACTATTATTTTTCCATTCTTTAGGTATTTGCTGTGACCTACTTGGAATAAAAAATGCTAAGACAACATTAACTAACTTTAACTTTAGTAGAGTAAAATATACTTATTGCTAAGTTAATATAACTCCAGTAACGTTTCGATGCAATTAATGGTCTCCGCTGAAGGTGCGATTTGTTACTAAACGTTTTACTACGAATATAAATGATTGTAGTTTCCAACCTCATAAGATAACTAACTATAAGTAATTTGAAATGTCTTATGAAATATAAAACATGATGGGGTTATTTTTTTTATTGTTTTTTTTTCAGCTTCACGCTGTATCCCTCACACAGCAGGGTAGGCAGAGGGAACCTAGTGTTTAGACACTCCGTTCCCCACTTTCTGCCGAATTCTGGAGGTATTGCGTGATGAGTGGCAGAACTCAACACCGCGCTTTACCTCGACACCAGAGCAAAGAAAATGGAAATATAAATTCAAGTAAATATTACATCTCCTCGAGTGGCGATCGAACCCATAACCAGTCGGTTTTACAGTCACACTTTGTGCCCCTGCGCCACGACTGGCCTCAGACTTAATACTCGTAGAAAAAAATAATTTCACGCTATGTTCCACATCTGAAGTATAGGCAAAAGGAGCCTTGTGTTAAGACACTCCGTTCCTTACTTTCCGTCAAATTCTGGAGGCATTGTGTATTGAGTGGCGGAACTCAACGCCGCGATTTGCTTCGACACAACAGCAAAGAAATAAAAATATTAAATATTCCAATAAAGTAAAATATTTATCAAAAATTAACACGATAATCTTTTCCTTGTAGTCAGGTAAAAACTTTTATATACAAGGCGTCTGTCCTCTCTGGACATTGAATTTGTGTAATATTTAAGGTTAAAATACAATAAATGTGTTATTATATCAATTCAGCCTTTCTAGTGAAATTTGTACTTGTTATAGATAATTGTTAGTTTAAATTTAGTTCACGATACTGGCTGTAAAACCGACTGGTTGTGGGTTCGATCCCCACTCGAGGAGATGAAATATTTACTTAAATTTATATTTCCATTTCTTCGCTCTGGTGTCGAGACTAAGCACTCCGTTGATTTCTGCCACTCAGCACGCAATGCCTCCAGAATTCGGCAGAAAGTGGGGTACGGAGTGTGTTAACACTAGGTTCCCTCTGCCTACCCTGCTGTGTGCGGGATACAGCGTGAAGCTGAAAAAAAACACAACACTTATGTTTAGGACAAATTGCCTTACATGAATTTAACTAAAGGCCGTTGTGGAGCAGGGGCACAAGCGTACGACTTCAAACGCGAGCCGCTGTGGGTTTGATTTCCACTCGTGAAGTTAAACATCTGATATCCTCTCAATTCCTCCAAAATACGACTTAAAATAGGAAACATTATTCTTTCAACACTAGGTTCCCTCACTCTGCCACGTACAAGACAGAGTAAAGAAAAAAATGAAATACATAAAATAAATATACGAAGACTAAATAGTATCTACGGCCTATATCCCATATAACTTGTTAACATAACTATCAGCTTTGTAAATGTATACCAAATTTAATTTTAAATCGTTAACAGTATTATATATTGTAGTTATAAGGATATATATCAGTAAATTTCCTTTGTGTTTGACTTAATCCATCGCTTTGATATTTCATATGGGTTGACGTGTTTCAAGTCAAGCGGAACAGAGTACAGACGGGTGTGCAGGATTGGGTTGAGGTTTGACTGTGCACGTTCGATAAGTTTGTTGTGTTATCTGATGATTGGTTTGTAAACATCCTCCTATTATATATTTTTGATATGAAAACGTATAAACTATTTGGTTTTAAAGCTATATGCATTTATAATGTGTAAACGGTGTCTTATTTTTATTTTCAGCTTCAGGTTCTATTCAGAATATAGCAGGTTAGGTAGAGGGAACCTTGTGTTAGGGCATACCAGATCAAAGAATGTATAATGTATATGAATGTATGAAGAAATTATAATTCATTGCTCCCAATGGGAATCAAACTCACAACCGTCGCATTACAGTCACACGTTTGTGCTCGTGCGCCACGACGGCCACATGTCAAACGTAGTATTAAAACACTCCGTTCCCCATTTTCTATCGAATTCTGGAAGCATTCACAGTGTTGAGCGGCGGAACTGAACGCCGCGCTTTGCCTCGACACCAGACCGAAGAAATGAAAATATAAATTGAAGTAAATGTTTTATTACCTCGAGTGAAAATCGAATTGACAACAAGTCCCCTTTATAGTCACACACTTGTGCCTCTATGCCACGACTGGCCTCAATCTCAATAATTTAATTTAACGATTTATAAAATATTTAATCTGTAAAAGAAAAAAAATACGAATGTACGAATATATCGATATCGAAATCGTTTGT